>JACXGJ010010674.1:0-21212 GCA_016801105.1 Esox niger
TCACTGATACAAGACTGACAATCACTGGTACACCAGACCATCACTGATACAAGACTGACAATCACTGGTACACCAGACCATCACTGATACCAGACTGACAATCACTGGTACACCAGACCGTCACTGATACAAGACTGACAATCACTGGTACACCAGACCATCACTGATACAAGACTGACAATCACTGGTACACCAGACCATCACTGATACAAGACTGACAATCACTGGTACACCAGACCGTCACTGATACAAGACTGACAATCACTGGTACACCAGACCATCACTGATACAAAACTGACGGCTGTGGCATCTATCTGAAGCTCTTGGGATTTTATTTTGTCCCTTTGCAGTAGACATAAGGTGTGCAAAAATGTTTGGGACACCAAACTGCAAATGCCGTCACAATACCTCAAATAGTGAGAATAGTGCAGCTATTTTTTGAATATTTAACATTTGGAGGTTTCTTGTGAGCATAGTGTTGTCATAGTGTTGTCTTTGTCAGAGAAATGTCTGGTTGCCAAGGGAAAGAATCTCTACTGATTAGAGGATTTGTTTGGTCCTGATTGACCCACACTTTTAGAACGGTGGGTGTACGTGACGGGAGGAGTTAGCAGTGGAATTTCTGCACGCTTCTTGTCGTGGACTTATTTAAGACACTTAATTTATTGCCCTTTCTGCGGACTACACAATTTGTGTCAGTTCACCTTAGCAGTTGGCAGATGCAGACCTAAACCAGACGTCAATAGAGGAGGTGAGGATGGACTCTGATTAATGAAGGAAGCCTGATTCTGCCTGATTCTGGATTCAGACTGATTCTGGATTATTATTTTTTCAACTGCTGGAATTGTGACACATTGCTGGTTTGCCGTACATATGAATGCTGTGTTGTCCTTCTATCGGAGGTTGTCGGAGATGTCTGTTGTACAAACGTACTGAAATAAAAGACACCTGTCTCTCAGTCGATACCTTCCGTATCCCACAATTGGGTGGCAGCCAGCCAGTTGAGAATCCCTGCTGTAGATGTTTATTTTACAGTCAAGTCATCTGATAATCCATTGGTCATTACCTATTTAGGTCTACATTCTGCTGTTGACTCCTCCTTCTTTTCCTCTCATAATGGCTTTCATCAATATGGAAAACTGATTCATGGAAATAAAAGTTACTCCGGGATTAGCACACTTGTCCCAATTCACAGTGCCCATTGGTCTGTGGTCAACGTAGTGCACTATATAGGGTGATAGAGAGAGATTTAGGACAGCAGCCGGCAGGTATTTGTTAGCGTAAACCATGCGTTCTGTATTCCGTTCATAGTCACTTGTAGATGTGCCAGCTACTACGACACAACTGACATCAGCTAACATCGCCGGTGTCCGCAATGCTTCCTTAAAAGGATGTATAGGGGTTCAGGCGGAACCACACACACGGCTTCATCTATTTACTTTACACTTGTTTGGGAAGCCGAGGGAACTCCGGTTCAATGGAATCTGCGTAGCCATGGGAACGCTAATGTCACAACAATCAGTGGAGGGGAGTCCTCCGTTTTGTGTTCCTGAGGCTCAGGCCTAATGTGTGTGGGTCACAAGTGTGCAGGTCAACTTGGGGATTGTAACAGACACCCCATCTGTCACTGAGTGGATTAATATTCGTATTTATTTTATTTAATGTGTATGTTATTATAAATTGTACTACATTGAATACAAAGACCGTTTGCCTGCACTCTTTTATTGGCCTGTTTTATATTGTCTGTGGCCCGTGTTGAGGTTAGCAACATTATGAACAGTGTTTTTGGCCAGATACCTGGTTCATAAGCGGATGTGCAAATGCAAGTCAATGTCCCCATCTACACATCAAAATAGACAAAGAAATGGTTAGTTCCCCAAATCAACAGTCTGCAAAAGCAACCTTTGTCTCTGGGCTTGGATCCAATTTAAAACCAATGGTTTGAATTGATAAGGTGCAGACCGAAGGATCTCAAGGATCTGGACATTTTCATCATAAAACATATTAAGGAAAGGCTCAGTGCCATTATCTTTGATCCAGACTTGAGTATTAAATATAACACAAAAAACTGGTGCAGTTATACAAACTTAAAAACATTGCCAAAATGATATCGGTTTTATCTTTTGAGGACACTGAGAAAATTCTACATGCTTTTATTTCATCTCGCCTAGACTTCTGTAATGCTTTGTTCACATGCCTAAACAATCTGTCCCCTGGTAAATTCCAAGTGGTACAGAATTCAGCTGCCAGACTACTTAGAAGGTTCTAAATCAAGGTCTCATTTAACCCCAGTGTTGGTAGTTCTACATTGGTTACTGCTGAAATTCAGAGTACGGACCCCTAGACTCTGGAACAGCCAACCACAGAATGTCAGAGATGCTATGTTAGTGCATTTTTTTTTTTTAATTCTACTTATCACTTCTAAGGCACTACACAGTCTGGCACCTGATTACATTAGTGACATGCTCAACCCATACTGCACGATTAGGCCTCCCAGAACAGCTGAAAAAGGACTTCTGGCTGTTCCAGAGTCTAGACTGAAATCTTAAGGGACCCGAGTCTTTGCTACAGTATACGGACCCCTAGACTCTGGAACAGCCAACCACAGAATGTCAGAGATGCTATGTTTTTTAAAAATCTTACCTAAAATCAAATTTTTATAAGATAGCTTTTTACTTTTTATCACTGTCATTTTGAATTTTGTTTATTCTTTTTTACTTCCTTTATATATGTATTTATATATATACATATATATATTTTTTTATGTAATGGTATTTCTATTTTTGTGTAATTATAATTGTAAGCACTATACAAATAAATAAATAAAGTTGTTATTACTAAATACAGGATTGCCTTAATCATAGCTAAAAGAGCCCCCATAGTAAATGTGTCTGTTCAAATCCAAAGTGTTGGAATACAGTTCATCATCCAAATACTTTTGGAGTTCACCTGACCTCCTTACCTATGTTGTTTATTACAATTTAGATACTACTGTTACATTTTTCAGTGTTCTTTCTTGTTAAACCTAAGTGTTTTCATGTGAATGTTGTGTGCACATTGAAGCCTGGTGTTGAGATTAATCAAGAGTGACTTCCCTGTTACCAGAGATCTGGACGAAGGTGGGAGCTACTGTTTTATGTTAATACAGCATTTCAGTATAACAGAGGGGTTGGAAGAGGGCTCAGTGCCCTGAATGGAACATTTCCCACTCAAAGCCACACTTCAGAGTTGATCGTATCACCAGGTTTTTATCAACCGCAGTACAACAACACACAGTCCTGTTCAAACAACACACCATCTCCACTCCCCAGTTCCTAGAAGGTCATTGCTGCACTGCGTTTTATAACCTTTCTGGAGTTTGTTTCCTGTATAAAGGGCAATTCCTTATTTGGTTTTGGAGAATAAAACATTTTAAAGTGTTTCCATGATTGATTGCAAACCCCTCTCCTATATTTATGTAGCATCTATTAAAGCACTTCCCTTTAACAAGGGAAAATAGTTGGAATTGGAAGTGTCATTCTTTATCGTTTAACAAGGGTGCTGCTTTTTGACTTGAGGAGTCCATTGAAAGTCAGTGCTTTGTTTCAGTAGCCAATCTTTATTTGTTCCATTATGTGATACTTTGGGTTGTCCTGTCCTACACTAGAGTCATTGATACGGAGGAACGTTTTTTCAATTGAAGTACCTTGTTCAATAACTATAATAAAAATAATAAATAAAAACACTGTAGCTGGATGACAACCAAAAGCATCCACCAGCCTCCTCTTACTTAATCTTTCATGTATTTCTTGATTGTGCATATTCCCTTATTGTATTTGTAGCTTTAGTCCTTTAATGCTCTGCAATAAAGCAAATGATGTTTTTAATAGTGGGGCTGGAAAAATAATGTTTCACTGTCCGCTGTAATTGATGTCTTGGATTTCACAGCTGAATTAATTATAATACAAAACTTACAGGCATTTTGTAAATTTGCATTTCAGTAATGTAGTAAGTCATTAGTAAGTCATTACCATTGACATGATATAAATATCACATAGAGAATATACATCAAACAGGAATATATAGAGACTGACACAATTCAATTGAGCAGGTTTGAGATATCGAGGTCTCTGTTGTTTGACCTGGTCTCAGGTGAATGCGTATCCAGCTAGGTAACTTACGTTAGTAATATAATTCGCATTAATGGTGACTGTGTCGTGGTGTTTGTTCTTTACATGAGGCCAGAAGAGCCTTGAATAGGACATAAGATCGTACATCTGCACGTAATCATTCAATGATAGATTTTTCCAACTGGACAATATCTCCCGACTTTTAAAAGGAGACTTGAACATAAAGACCCTGGGATCAACATGTTTCACTCAATAAAACGATTGAAATAGTCTGCAGTGAATGTTTTGAGTAATGCTACTCTGAGCAGTACCCATCAACAGCACTCTGCCTAGGTAACATCGATCAGGAGGTGACTCAGTAGACTGTTCCAGAAACACGCAGCATTGTCTGGGAATGCAGATGCCCCGCCTTCTTGTTCTTTAACATGAAAACCCAATAAACACATAATATATCCAATAACTACATCTAAACTGCTAAGAAACCTGCATGCTGTTGATGCACGAATGGTCTTGCTCAAACTCCAGATTGAGGATTTTTTCTGTAACTTTGTTACTGTGGCTTGAGTTTTCCTGATTCAAAACTCATGCGCAGTCGCTAACTTAATATTACCTTTTAAATACATTTAAATCAGGATCAGGTATACTGTCAGTGGTTTGAAATGGGGCAGATGTTTTTTAAATGGTCTCCAGGTCTGCTAGCTCACGATTCATGACGCCTCTGTATACACACATTAAACTGGTCAACACACTCCAAACCAGAAGCATCCCACGAGTTTTGTCATGGGATTTGGAATGTCTAAATCTAATTTAAAATGTAATCTAAATTTGAATATGCATGAGTACCACATGGTCAGTGTTGTGGCCATGAGTGGCGGATGGATAGCTAGTACCAAGACCTGCTGAGGTGAGCCAATAGCAGGTATTTCTAATAGAGAGGGTTAGGGTCCAGGGTCAGCTTTGTGGAAGGCCAAAAAGACCAAGGGAGGCATCGATTCTAGGCAGCGAGAGAGGGAGAGACAGAGAGGGCGACATGCCCGGAAAGTGGAACCAGATCCAGATGTGTAAAATTAGAATGTGTCCTCGGACCCAGTCATGTGGAAGTGATTTATGGACTAAGTTCTACCTTGTGGTAGGAAGGATTGGACATTAAAGGGGAAATCTATAACATGCACTCCCGGTCTCATGCAGAATTATTAGTAGATTAATATGGGGGAAGTCTGGGGGCTCTTGGGGACTGAGAGGTGGACAGTGTGTCAAGATGCCTGTACGGTGTGATTGAAACCAGCTGACATCGACTTTGTTTCGTGGGATTGGGTTGAATGTTCTTTCTGGGCAATGTGTCAGTGATGTACTGAAGTCTTTTCTAGTGGGAGAGCAGAATTTCCACTTCCATCACTCCATCCATCCAGTCTAGTGATGTAAACCCTGATGTGGTCTGTCCAAACCATCTGCATCTCCACTTCCATCACTTCATCCATCCAGTCTAGTGATGTAAACCCTGATGGAGTCTGTCCAAACCAACTGCATCTCCACTTCCACCACTCCATCCATCCAGTCTAGTGATGTAAACCCTGATGGGGTCTGTCCAAACCATCTGCATTTCCACTTCCACCACTCCATCCATCCAGTCTAGTGATGTAAACCCTGATGTGGTCTGTCCAAACCATCTGCATTTCCACTTCCATCACTCCATCCATCCAGTCTAGTGATGTAAACCCCGATGGGGTCTGTCCAAACCAACTGCATCTCCACTTCCATCACTCCATCCATCCAGTCTAGTGATGTAAACCCTGATGTCGTCTGTCCAAACCATCTGCATCTCCACTTCCATCACTCCATCCATCCAGTCTAGTGATGTAAACCCGATGTGGTCTGTCCAAACCATCTGCATCTCCACTTCCATCACTCCATCCATCCAGTCTAGTGATGTAAACCCTGATGGGGTCTGTCCAAACCAACTGCATCTCCAGCTCCTGTCACCAAGATGTTTAGATCCTTTAAGTTCTGTAAGTTGTGAGGTGGGGCCTCAATGGATCAGAATTGCCTCACAAATGCTCAATTAGATTGAAAGCTGGGGAATTTGGAGGCCAAGTCAACACCTTGAACTCGTGTTGCTCAAACCATTCCTGGACCATTTTTGCTTTGTGGCAGGGCACTCTGCCTTAATGAAAAAGGCCAATGCCATCAGGGAATACAGTTGCCATGCATGTGTGCACATGGTCAGCCACAATGCTCAGGTACAGTAGGTGGTACGTTTCAAAGTAACATCCACACGTCAGGCAGGACCCAAGGTTTCCCAGCAGAACATTGTCACTATCATCACATGGCCTCCGCTGGCTTGCCTTCTTTGCATATTGCAACCTGGTGCCATGTGTTCTCCACGTAAGCCATGCACACGCAGCCAGCCATCCATGTGATGTAAAAGGAAACGTGATACATCCGACCAGGTCACCTTCTTTCATTGCTCCATGGTTCAGTTCTGATGCTTGTAGCCGCTTTTGGCAGTGGGTCAGCATGGGCATCTTGACTGGTCTGTTGTTACTTTGCCCCATATGCAACAAAATGCACTGCACTGTGTGTTCTGACCACTTTCTATCAGTACCAGTATTAACCTTTTCAGCAATCTGAGATACAGTTGCTCGTCTGTTGGATCGGACCAGCCTTCGCTCCCAGCGTGCATCAGTGAGCCTTGGCTGTCCATGACCTTGTCGCCGGTTCACCATTTTTCCTTCCTTGGACCACTTTTGATAGGTACTGACCACTGCAGACCAGGAACACCCCACAAGGGCTTGCAGTTTTAGAGATGCTCTGACCCAGTCGTTTAGGCATCATAATTTGGCCCTTGTCAAAGTCAGTCAGATCCTTATGCTTGCCCATTTTTCCTGCTTCTTACTCTATATAGTGCACTACTTTTCACGAGATGGAATAGGGGTCCCATTTGGGGGCGGGCTTTGCTGCCCCACATTTGACATCACAAAAATGTGGAGCAGGGAATGTGACAATGAAGGGGATGGTGAGGATGAGGATGATGTAAAGCGCTATGATCATGGCGGTGACGACGATACCATGCCAAATCTCTCCACTCTCAAAGCACATTGCCTTTAGCCACACCCTAATTGTATCCCTCAGACTAAGAATGACTGATGTCAGCGAGCTAACGGATGTTGTTGGCATATTGGCACAGACTGTATATGGTGCTTGTCATTGTAAAGATCTAATCCAGAATACCCTGGCGTTCTGTTGAAGCTGCTCTGTAAAGTCCTAGTGGCACTGTTCTGTAGGTCTGGTCTCATAGATAAAACTTGGTGAAGCGGATCCTCAGTAACTACTGGGTCTGCTATATTATTGTGCCGGGGGAGTAGGGTCAATTCTCCTTCTCCACTGTAAATCATTTGTAGATCCAAGGAATGCACTTTCAAAATGTTCCCTGTTTCCAGGCCTGTTTAAACGGAGGAGGACATGAGGTCTCAGCCCACACCTCAGGAGTACCAGGCTTGAAAGTCCCATTACTGCCCCTGTCCAAAGTCATCCTGGTTGTGTTGCAGATCAAGACAATACCCGAAGATTTCAGCTGCCACTCTGCTGAAACTTGTACTCTTAAAATTCGCCCTGCAGAACCAGAAGAGGACTGGTCACACCTCTGAAATTCAACACTGTTGTTGTTTGCTCCTTGGGTTTCAGGCGGGGTGTTTTGTAAAAGCACTTTGTGACAACTGCTGTTGTAAAAAAGGGCTTTATAAATACATCTGATTGATTGGTTTGATTGATGGTCTGAGCAATGGCCAACACAAACAACTACATAATAGCTTGTTTTGCTATACAGCTGATTGACCGGACTGGGAAGATATTGTAAAGACAGGTTGTTATGGATGGAAGGACTAACAATTTGTTCTGGACAGTCTCTGATGCTTCACGCATACACATTTCACCCCTGGAACTGACAGCTGTAGCTCGTCAACATATATATGGACAGACAGTTGTACAAAGATTGATTACAGGTCACATAAACCATCGATCTCTTTCAATTAGCTGTCCTGTTACGAAGCAGATGCAGTTTGTTAAAGATAAGAAACACCATGGGTAAATTCCCACTGATCTGCAGTTGTCTGCAGTTGAGCATGGCCACTGAATGTGGACACTGTGGCTAGAAAAAGACATGGAGTTAAAGACATGAAAGTACAGAGGAGAGAGAGAGAGATTTGGGTATATAGAGAATGGGATAGAGAGTGAGAGGGAGAGATCAGTGTAGAGGAATGGTAACACTCAGCCTGGAATGCCACTGTATCCCAGGGAATGTGGTTTCATTAGGAATGCCAATCATGAAATGCCAGGATGATATCCTCCAGAGCTCTGTGTCCTAATTGGACTGATTCAGTACTTACATCCATAACCTGAAAATGTATATTGATGGTAGCTTCTAGTCGTAAATACATATCTTGTGGGCCAAATGTTCAGATGTCTGTTTGTGATTTTGTAATCGTTTAGAATTGAATGCATTGAAATAAAATGAATAAATCTGATATTATACTCACTTAAATGGGGATGCCCATTCAATTGTTTTTAATTCTATCCCATAGCTGAAATCCTATAAGAATAATTTTAATAACACTAGGCTCTGTGGATGTACTGGAGATGTAATCCATAAAACAGCTGTAAATATCTTTATTAGGTCTTCTACGGCACAAAGCTTGGAAAGTACCATTTTTCTTTCTTGTTCCCATTGACCGACCAAGACTATAATGATTTATTTCCAGTTCCCAGAGGTCAAATATTGTGTTAGTTTTCTTTGGAAATTAAATTCACTCCCACAACCTTGTGGCTCTTCTCACTGTAGACATGATTGGCAGTGTGCTGAGTGGCTAAACCCTTGCTTTTTGGTAAAGAGAAGTGTGGTCCCAGTAAAAGGACCTGGCTAAGAAAACATAAATACAGATGTAATTCTCTAACATACAGGTGTTTTATATTTGGTAAATCTGCTCTGGCACATTTCATACCTGGTATGAAATAATCTCTGTCATATCATCTACCGGTATGTGATTTATTCCATGTGCCCACCCCCACACCCGTTTGGCATGATGACAGTGTTCAAGAGGGGAACAAACTCCCAAAACTTAGGCTGTAGATACGAAACAAACTCTACAAAATATGAGGCTTGATGTGATAGCCAATGATTATCTCATTTCTGCTGGTGTAGCATGGAGGAGGAATCCGAGGAAGAAGGATAGTCAGGCAACCAAAGCGATGGAACCCGCAACACCGTTTTCTACCCACTTTTCTCCAATGGGATGGTCTCTTTGACACCCTGCCTGTTGGTCCACTAGCCTGTATTTAATACCACATATCAGCCAGTGCTGCAGTTTAGTTAACCACTGAATCCGCTGTAAACACGGTAACATGTAGATGGTTCAGAGGAAGGGAGAGAAGAGGGTTGACAGAGAGTTGTCATTGAAGTCAGGCAGAGATGAGAGAGATGATGGAGAGAAAAAACTGACAATGATGGAGCAAGGAGAGGAGAAGGGAGACTGGATGGGAAAAGAGGGAAAAGAGGAGAGGAGGGCAAGAAAATGAAGGGAGGTAGGAGAAGGAGATGGTGGAGGGAGAGAGAAAAGAGGGGAAGACATAGTGTGATTGAAGAATTAGACCAAACCAGAGGAAATAGTTCAAAAGATAGAAAGAAATAGCAAGAGAAGGATCCACAGACTGATAATGAGTGAGAGAGGGAGAGAGAGGGAGGGAGAAATAGAAAGAGGAGCCATAGGGAATGATGAAGAGTAAGAGAGAGAGAGAGAGGACAGGGCTGAGGAGGAAGAGGCAGGCGTTTGCCTTTTCTGGTAGTTCTAACCGCTGAAAGAGCCTCCAGGAATTCAGGAGCCCAGACACTAACCAGAGTGTAGACTTGACATACTCACAGAGCAGGGAGTGCTGCCTATGGACTAACCCCACTGACTGACTGCCTACAGCTACGGTATAGTATTGCTCAGGGTAATTTCCTCCAATTTAGAAGCCTGTTTAGAGACAGTACTCTTCAAATTGCTTTGTGTTGAATGATTCTTGGAAGGTCCTATCTCGATCTTTGTCCTGGGGATTTAACTGTCTGTCTGTGTTGACACAGCGCTCCTCTGTTTTTTTTGGCTTTTCACTTCATGCTTTTTGTCTTTGGTAGTTTCCGTAGCGATGCATGGTCTGTGCGTCATGTCATTAGTGCCAGAGTTTTTGAACGACGATGATGCTGTTTCATCTGTCATTTCGACTTGTGCTGTTGAGTTTGAGTAAAGCGGATATGTGAATAGGATCTGGTTATAGTTTTAAGATGCAGGAGCAGTTTTAAACGCTTAGGTGTGTCTGGACCTATAAAGTGTCATGCTGCTTAATGTGAATGGGTTACATACAATAATTATGTCACTGTCAGGCTTCCTCTGATGTAAAGATCACGGTTCCTCTGATGCAAAGACCATGATCAAAGACTATATCCAGTGACTTCATAAAATTATTCAGACGTGCTGTAAAAGCTGGTGTGTTGAGGCTGGACCCCCCACCGACACTAACAGAACTGTTGGAGAACCTTTCCACACACCCTGTCATCGCTGACCTGTAGCCTGAGCCCTTATTTCAAGAACATTGCTGAGTGGCTTGTGTGAGTGATGACGTTAAGCTCACTGGGCCGCGCTGGTTTCTTTCAGAACGAACCCAGAAGAACCATCTGCAGCCCATCATGGATGACGACTTCGACCAGCGCATGGAGCTGAGGAGGCAGAGGCGTGAGCAGATGCGACTGGAGTCTGAGAAGTAAGTGACTGTGTCTGTCAAAACACACACACACACCACATAGTTCAGTGAAGGCAGATGGGAGTGGATGGGCTCTGCCTGCTGATCACATGTTTCACAGTAGGACTTGGTCACTGTAGTTGCATGTGCAATAACTGCCAGCTTGCATTTTGCAAGTAGGAAACATTATGACCTAGGTTAATGCCCTGGATAATAGGATAGACAACCTGTCAGTCAACCGGCCAATCAATCTGTCCACCAACCAATGAATTAATCCATTGAAAAAACAACCAATATGATATGGATCAAGTATGCTATTTATGTGGGTGATGTGATATGGATCTAGTATGGTATTTATGTGAGGGATGTTACATGGATCCAGTATTGTATTTATGTGAGTGATGTTACATGGATCCAGAATGGTATTTATGTGAGTGATGTTACATGGATCTAGTATGGTATTTATGTGAGTGATGTTACATGGATCTAGTATGGTATTTATGTGAGTGATGTTACATGGATCTAGTATGGTATTTATGTGAGTGATGTTACATGGATCTAGTATGGTATTTATGTGAGTGATGTTACATGGATCCAGTATGGTATTTATGTGAGTGATGTTACATGGATCTAGTTTGGTATTTATGTGAGTTATGTTACATGGATCTAGTATGGTATTTATGTGAGTGATGTTACATGGATCTAGTATGGTAGATGAGGTTTCAACTGTTTTATATTGCACCCTTCCACCTTTAGCCCATGCCTCCTCTAAACCCAGTAAGACTTCTCTGATCTCTGTGCCAAACTCATTTCTTTCACTGGGCATTTTACTGGTGAAGCTCAGTCAGTAGCCTATCTATTGTCACGCACACAGGATTACTGGAGAAATGATCCCAGACGGCTTTTAGTATCCTATCCCCAGAAACACAGGCCGTTGAGCTGACTGCTTGACTGACCAACTGATTATATGACTGACTGACTGACTACACATACAAATAAACTCAATCATAATATGAATCATATTTTCTGGCTCATTCAGGCATTTCATTCTTCACCTTTTCGTCTGGCGTTCACATTTTGCATGGTGTACTTGGTAGAGGAAATGTTAACATAATTCACCAGTGGGCTCTTAAATCACTAGATCTTGAGCAGATGTAGATTTATTCAGAGGTTCTAAATGGTCTTTGACAGGCCAGGCATTGATTTTGCGTATAATTCAAAACAGATCATCTTTCAGTTTTCCACTGTTTGGAAAAATAGATTTAACTGTCAATATTTATAATCCAACCTTTACTTTTTCTTGTCATGAATACAGTATGATTATAAAAAATATTTGGAAAAAGTGAATCATATTAGAGATTTGAATGAGGCCTGCAAGGCTTTGGACAAGGATTCCACCAGGCTGTTCTCATGACAAACATGGTGGAGATTTGACAGTCTTCATTATGGATGTTCTGTATAGGCTACGGAATGGCTTTGAAACGGCAGATCAGCCAGTTTCTGACTGGGCAGCAGGCAGCCAGACCAACAGACAGATAGGCAGAGCAACATACAGACTGACAGGCTCACAGACGTACAGGCTGACGCAGACAGACAGATGACTAGATGGCCTAGAATTTGTGTTCTTAATCACTACTAATAACCTGATATGCCCTGTGTGCGTGTCTATGTGTGTGTCTGTGTGTGTGTGTGTGTGTGTGTGTGTGTGTGTGTGTGTAGTCTTCGGGTCTAGTGTGTGTGTAACTGAGACTGGAGAGGAATCACATGACAAGCACATCCCCTCAGTACTTTGTCACTGTGGCGCTGATTCTAATGTTCTGATCACAACAGCACTGACTGATGTTCTTTGCAGGACCAGTAGCCACATTTTTGTACTGGTGTTTTCAGGACATATTGGACCACTCTGGGGAAGACTACCAGGTCTCTTGTTTTGTAAACACATGAAAATGGCACACATTAAATGAAACAGGGTCCATTGACTGGAACAGAGTCCATTCTTTGGCCCAAATGCATTTCTCTATCTACTTATCACTATTTTGCCCACTATCGCCAACTGCACTTATATTAAAAGAAACAGGATTGTGGAAAGATCTGGCACCAAACAAATAGAGACATGGTATAGGTTCCTGTAGGCAGACAGAACCCAGAAAGAAGCAGCCAGCCATCTGAGCTGAATGTGTGTGTGTATGTATCAGTCAGTCCAATTCATTTTGTAAAACTATTTTCACATCAGCAGTTGTCATCAGCACTTGGGTAACTGATGGGTGGGTAGAATGATTCCCAGACAAAATCACGAGTTACTGAAATACATCAAGTCCATTTTGATCTGTGTGCACTCAAGAGATTGTGTGTGGGGGGAGTGGGGTATTTAAAACATGTCATGAAAAGAACCAGCATTTCCAATGAAAATATCCCTGTTAATCTAATCTCTCAAAGACGCTAACACAGACCACGGTTATGCCAGGTTTGGTTAAAGTAATCCAGTTTATGAAACAGATCAGAGTCAGGGCAGTGTTGGTTCTCCTGGGGGATGCGTATAGTGTAGTTACACTACGGGACAGGTTGATCCCATCAGCCCTCACTCTGGCTGGGGTCAAAAGGGTTGGCCTGCAGTTCTCTCACAGACCCACTCCTCCCTTTCTTTTTCAGTCTTATCCACACATGCACACTCGCACACACAAACACACACACACACACACACACACACACACCGACGCAGTAACATGTTAACACACAACCTTTCTACAGCATGGCCCGGTCTGGGCCAGAGGAAATGCTGCAGACACTGGAATGTTTTGACTAGTGTTTTTATTTCGCAGCAAAATATTCTGCCGGAATGTTCCACACTTTGACAGTTTGACTGGCGGTTTCTCTTTTTCTTAGAGAAATGTCCCTTGCCACCCCCACTCCTATCTCTCAGCCTACCTCTCTCACCCGACCTCTCTCACCCTACCTCTCCCCTCTCTCCTATACTCCACATGTGTCTCGTCAGTCAGCTAGCATCAAGGCTATTGCTATGGTCTGTAACACATCAACATGTGTTACATCGTATTTTTGTTTTAGTGATAAAGAAATTGGTTTCTATACTGTTAGAAAACCTGTTCTGGACATTGTGTTGACTAGCAGTTTTCTGGACAGAGGAAGAGAGCAGAGATTCTTGTGGTTCCCATCTTTCTCTGCCTGTCCTTCACATCTGTAAATCATTTTATGTGTGTGTGTGTTGAGAGAGTAGGGTGGAAATCCCCAAACCCATCCTTTATCAATGGGCCATTTCAAGCTTTCTTCTCACCTCATAAACCCTGGCTATGGATCCACAAACACACACATAAACACACACAGACATGAAAATACACATTACCACAAGAACATATATGCGCAAATACATACACATAAACACACACAAGCACGCAGACACACAAACACACACACTCACGTTTGTCTTTGTATCCATGTGGGGAGACCAAAAAAACTGAAATCAGATCTTTGCTAGTGTGTGGACCTGTCAAAAAAGGTTTTACTATCCGTTTTGGGACTTTATATCCACATTTGTACAGAGACTGCGATCTCACACACACACATACAAAAGAAAGCAACAAGAATAGTTATTTAGGTCTTTGTATTTCTTTCTTTCTCCCTCCATCCCCTATTCTCTTTACCTAGATGTAAAGCTGACGCACATCATGCTTTTCCCGTGTTCAAATGCTCTCTTTTTTCAGTTTCTCTCTCTTTTCTTCTATTCAGTGTCTCTCTTTATTTCTCTATCCCTCACTTCTTATTTCTCACTTTCTTTTGCCTCTGCAAAATTTGATGAAATTCCCAAAACACACATCCCAACCTCACAGCAGCGGGCTGTACCCTTCAATCCAATATCTCAGTGATGATCCAGGAGGTCAGATCCCTGGTATTTGATGTGGGTTGGAGGGAATCCACTCAGGTTTCTGGACTGTGTGTACATGGTTTAGGGCTCGACTGGACAAGAATAATAAACTATCTTCTCATGGTGTGTGTTCCATTTGGAGGGTTGTGAAACACACTCCCCCACTCACCTGTCAAATTGTTTCCTGCTGGATACTTTGGTTTGGTGTATCTTGTAAGAAGTGTCACCAAGGCGGAAGGTCAAGCCTTTGGAGGGAGATCCTCTGTGTCACCAAGTCTGAGGGTCGAGCCTCAAGAGGGAGGTCCTCTGTGTCACCAAGTCTGAGGGTCGAGCCTCAAGAGGGAGGTCCTCTGTGTCACCAAGGCTGAGGGTCGAGCCTCAAGAGGGAGGTCCTCTGTGTCACCAAGGCTGAGGGTCAAGCCTCAGGAGGGAGATTCTCTGTGTCACCAAGGCTGAGGGTCAAGCCTCAGGAGGGAGATTCTCTGTGTCACCAAGGTGGAACAACGAACTTCAGAGCCAAACATATCAGGAGGAAGTGGTTTTGTCTAAGCAAGCAGGCTAATGAATGTTGTTGTTTCTGCTGTTTGGATCTACAGTTGTACCGTACAAAGCAGTAGGAGGCTATTGTTATACTGGCTTTATTTACAATGTTGTGGTTTGAATGTTAGCCAGGCTTTATTTACAATATTATGCTTTGAATGTTAGCCAGGCTTTATTTACAATGTTACGGTTTGAATGTTAGCCAGGCTTTATTTACAATGTTACGGTTTGAATGTTAGCCAGGCTTGATTTATAATGGTATGATTTGAATGTTAGCCAGGCTTTATGTACAATGTTACGGTTTGAATGTTAGCCAGTCTTTATTTATAATGGTATGATTTGAATGTTAGCCAGGCTTTATGTACAATGTTAGGGTTTCAGTGTAGTCAGGTTTTATTTACAATGTTATGCTTTTAGTGTTAGGCTATTTTTTATGTTGACAGGGTTTTATTGTTGGCCTGGCTTAATATACAGTGATATACATCCTTAACCAAACACGTATTTCTATTTCTGAAATTTAAATTGTACCTGTGATGGGTATATTCCTGGTAGTAGTTGTATATTTTAATTCAGTACCAAAACCGGTCTGATAGTAGTTGTAGGTGGTAATACAGTACCAAGACCAGTCATTTGTGCCTTAATAAAATGTGAAAACCCAAATAATGTGTGTCTCTTGACTTGTGTCAGGGGCTTCAGCACAACCGATGATGACGAGGAGGCGGCTCGAGAGCGGAGGAGAAAGGCTCGTGAGGAGAGGATGAAGAAGGCTGAGATGGAGGAATCCAGCGCTGGGACCATCCAAGTCAACAACACTTACAGGTACTGAACACAGGGCAACCAGAACTTAAATCATCCAAGACAAGGAAAGCATGTATTCTACCAACTCAGGTAAAACCTCAGTTTACTCAAATGTTCCACCTGAGAACTGTTAAAGTCTCCCTCTCCTCCACAGTGTGACAGAGACAGAGTCCTTCTCCAGCGGTGCCGAGGTGAGCTCCTCAGGAGTAGTCGAGGATGACGCTGCACTCCTGGACCGCCTGGCCAAACGTGAGGAGCGTAGACAGAGGAGGATGAAGGAGGCCCTTGAGAGACAGAAGGAGTTGGACCCCACCATCACCGACGGCCACGTCCCCGAAATCAACGAGAACAATCAGGAGGAGGAGCAGAGGTCCGACCACAGAACGCAAAACCGAGCGACGTCGGAGCGGGACGCAGAGGAAAAAATGGCCCAGGAGGAGGTGACCTTCAACTCCTGGAGTAGAGAGGAGGAGGGAAATAAGGAGGAGATCAAAGAGGAAAAGGTGTCCACAAAGGAGGAAGAGCCTGAACCTGAGAAAGAGGTTGAGTTTATAGTACATTTTCCTTTTTTGTTATTTATCTGATACTCTGAACCAGAAAGTGCATTAGTGTGTGTAGCATCATTTTCTGGTTTGACATGAATGGGCATTCGCCTGTTGGACGGGAGGAACCGTGAGTTGTGACACAAGATGTATTTCATTTTATAGGAAGAGGTTCAGGAAACACCAATGCTACCAGAAAAAGATATAGAGCCCGTGGAACCTGCTGCAACACTACAAGAGTGTGAAAGATCCGTTTTGCACAAGATGGAGGTAGAGGAGCAATCTGTTGAAGAGGTATCTAAGAGAGAAGAGGAAGAGAAGCAGCAGAAAGAGATGGAAGAAAAAGAGGCTCTGGAAAAAGCTGCAAAACTGAAAAAGGATGCAGAAGAAAAAGAAAAGGCTGAGAAGCTAAAGAAAGAAGAAGAAATGGCAGCAAAACTCAAGAAAGAGGCAGAAGAAAAGGCTGCAAAGGACAGGAAAGAAGCTGAAGAAAAAGCAGAAAAGGCCAGAATAGAAGAAGAAAAAGCTGCTAAACTCAAGAAAGAAGCTGAAGAGAAAGAAAATGCTGCAAAGCTAAAGAAGGAAGAAGAAGAAAAAACTGCAAAACTCAAGAAAGAGGCCGAAGAAAAAGCTGCAAAACTCAGAAAAGAAGAAGAAAAAGCTGCAAAACTCAGAAAAGAAGAAGAAGAAAAAGCTGCAAAACTCAAGAAAGAAGAAGAAGAAAAAGCTGCAAAACTCAAGAAAGAAGCTGAAGAGAAAGTAAAAAAAGCTAAGCTAGCAGAGGAAAAGAAGAAATTGGAGGTATTTCCTTGACATGTAAAGTGATTGCCTAGACACAATGTCTTGTAACATGTCAATGCTTCTTTACTGTACCATCCTGCTCATAGATCTGTTTGGTTGTGTTCAGCCAACCAATGTGTTCACTGTCATTCCATTGGCATAACAACAACCGTAGAGCTACAGTATTTTTAGTACAAGACAGCGATTTCATGCACGGTTGTGTGTCCACATCTTGAAGATTTCTGCACCCATTTAACATAGCTTATGTTTACAATGTGATTTGCATTGATTCACACAGTAGTGATTTCAAAACAAACCCCAAAATGTTGTTCTGATTATTGCATAACATTACATTTTTATCTTGGCAATATACCTACTTTGGATGCATCATAAACATTGGTTGTGAAATAACAGATCTAGGACTAGGCTATTCTTTTCCTGGTTACTTCACAGTTTTGTTGTCACAATTTTGTTATCCAAGTGTTGTTATGGTGTTGTCTTTGTGTTGTCCTCTTTGTGTTGTTATCACAGTGTTGTAGTTAGGGTGCTGTTGTCTCCGTTGTTACGGTGTGGTCTTATAATTGTTGGGACGTGTTGTTGTCAAGTTGTTGTTGTGAAGGCATTGTCTTGGCGCTGTTGTCCCAGTGTTGTTACGGTGTTGTCTCAGTGTTGTTACGGTGTTGTCTCAGTGTTGTTGTCGCGGTGTGTGTGGTTTGTATCAACATTTTTCTGCATTGCTCTCACCTTGCAGGCTGCATTGGAATAGGCAATTGCATCCATATTGGCTGGTTTCTACACTTTGTGTTTGTATTGTTGACACAATATAGTAGACACCGTTATGTGACCTCTTCCTCTTTTTTCCTTTATTCCTTCCTGCCAAGGAGGAAAAGTCGAAAAAACGGGTAAGACCAAGCTTATGTTGCATGCCAATTGTTCACAAAACATCTCTATATACCTCTATACCTCTAGAAATCCTTTACTGATACATGTGAGCTGAGACACAGCCATAGTTTTCTGCCTGATTCTTAAGTGGGCCACAATGATCGAGAAAACATCATTGTGGCCCAGTAAGACTCTGCAACTTTGTTTCAATATTGTTTGACATTTGATGCAGGATGCTGAGAAGGTAGAGGTGGAGAAACCAAAGCTGCGATCAGTCAAGAGAGATGAGGTGAGTCTCTTTTTGTTATTACTCTTTATCCATCTAGCAAAGAGGAGTTGTCCTGGGCTCCGGAACGGTACAGCAGAAGTCTCAGCTTTACAGTTAGCTGCATTGTTGCAAGACCAGGAAGCAGAAGGTGACTGGATGTGCTTCGTAGAAGACATCTCAATATTGACTTTCCCAGTCCAGCTTTGCGGTTTGCTACAATGAAGCAGGGCCTTAAATCACCAATTTGATATAAAAACATGTTTTTTTTACTCTCTTGGTGTATCACTAATCCACTGGTATATCTCTGCTCTGCATCCGGGTATTGCGGTATACCATTGGGGTAATTGGGGTATTGGGGTATACCATTGGGGTAATTGGGGTATACCATTGGGGTAATTGGGGTATTGGTGTATACCATTGGGGTAATTGGGGTATTGGTGTATACCATTGGGGTAATTGGGGTATTGGGGTATACCATTGGGGTAATTGGGGTATTGGGGTATAACCATTGGGGTAATTGGGGTATTGGGGTATAATCATTGAGGTAATTGGAGTATTGGGGTATAACCATTGAGGTAATTGGAGTATTGGGGTATAACCATTGGGGTAATTGGGGTATTGGGGTATAACCATTGGGGTAATTGGGGTATTGGGGTATAACCATTGAGGTAATTGGAGTATTGGGGTATAACCATTGGGGTAATTGGCGTATTGGGGTATAACCATTGTTTTACCACTCATCCATTCATTGTGGGCTTTGGACGGTGCACAGTAATCAGATTGTAATTCATAGGCATATACCTTTAGCAGTTGGTCTACGATTCAACTATTGTTCTTTATCTGCTTCCGGTTGAACAGAAAGAATCCACCCCCTCCAAGCAACAGAATGGAGCTGTTCACTCCACCAAGACTGAGGACCAGAAGCGACTGGAGGCGGAGAAGAAGCTTGAGGAACTGAAGCGCCGCCGCAACGAAGCGGACAGCGAGGAGGTTGAAAAGATGAGGCAGAAACAACAGGAAGACGAGGCCGAGCTGGAAGAACTGAAGAAGAAGAGGGAGGGGAGAAAGAAGATCATCGAGGAAGAGGAGAAGCAGAAGAAAGCTGAGCTGGCAGAGAAAAAGGCCAAAGAGCAGGTGGGTAAGGAGAGAACAGACAGATGGACACGTGGGGAGTAAAAACACGGAAGATACATCAGAGCCACTCAGTGATGTGATAGAATATACCCTGTTTCAGCCTGTTTTCTTCTCCGCAGAGCCTAGTGAACAACCCAATAACCCCAGATTAATGTCCAGATCTTGGTTCAACCTGAACCTTATTCACCAACACCCGAATGATCACTGTTCTGGTTCTTACAGGAAGAGAGGAAGAGGTTGAGGGAAGAGATAGAGCAAAGAAGAAAAGAGGCTGCAGAGAAGAAGAAACACATGATGGAGGAATCCACAGATGGAGACAAGAAGCCCTTCACATTGGGTGTCACCCCTAAGGGCAAGGTGAGGCTACAGTCTCACTGCCAAGACAACCACACAAAAACAGAGAGAGCCTATTGTCTGTTTTATGTTAAAGAGAGCACACAATATACAAAGGCCTTAAAACACAAATGTGCTTTATTACAAACATACCCACGGAAAACAAACGCATTCCTCGGTTGACTATATCCCCGGTCAACCTATTTAAGCTTGCAGATTGTTTTTGACATAGGGTGCAAAGAAACAAAAAGTTCATTTAACTTACTCTCCGGGAATTAGGCATCCAGAAGAACAGATGTAGTTAACCATGTGTCTAAGGTTTATTAATGGTAAGGAAGGCAGGGTACTGAGATCATTGAACCGACCTTCATGACCTTCACGACACCCACGTGTTTTGCAGTCAGACATCACAGACTAATTTTCTTACAAACACAAATGTTTCCTAAGTCGCTTCATACTGCTTTCTCTTTAACTGAAACGAAGTATCTCTGTTCATGTGAGGCAGATCTTTCTGTCTTTGATGAAGATATGGGTGTCTGGAGGACTGGAAGGAATGTCCTTCACTGAGTGTTTTAGGAGCTTCTATAGCCAGCATGTGTGTGTGTGTGTGTGTGTGTGTGTGTGAGTGAGTGAGTGTGTGTGTGTGTGCAGATGCATGTATATGTGTATATATGTGCGTTTGTGGGTGTTTGTGTGCATTCCTGTCTGAGTGTGTGTGTGTGCGTGTGTGTCTGTGTGTGCATGCCTGTCTGAGTGTGTGCGTCCTCGTGTGTGCGTGTGTGTATGCACACACTCGTTGTGGACTTGTCATTTATCACAACCAGCACTCCTGGGTTCCCAGCCTGGGGCTGACAGGACCATGCTTATACTGGCTCAGACTGACTCCACTAACAGCACTTATTCACCAGAGTTCACAGAGAACTAACGGCCCCACAATACAGCTGAAAGAAAGAAAGAGGAGAAGAGGGAGAAACATGTAGAGAGGTTGAGAGAGAGAGCAAGAGAGAGAGAGCAATAGGGAGAGAGGTAGAGAAAGAGCAGTATGGAGAAATATGGAGGGAAGTACAGATGGAGAAAGACGGTGAGAGGTAGAGAAATATGGAGAGAAGTACAGATGGAGAAAGATGGAGAAAGACGGTGAGAGGTAGAGAAATATGGAGAGAAGTACAGATGGAGAAAGACGG
>JACXGJ010010675.1:0-21388 GCA_016801105.1 Esox niger
CATATATACAGAGACATGTATTGTTACATCATATAGACTCATATATACAGAGACATGTATTGTTACATCATATAGACCCATCTATACAGAGATATGTATTGTTACATCATATAGACCCATATATACAGAGACATGTATTGTTACATCATATAGACTCATATATACAGAGACATGTATTGTTACATCATATAGACTCATATATACAGAGACATGTATTGTTACATCATATAGACCCATCTATACAGAGACATGTATTGTTACATCATATAGACCCATATATACAGAGACATGTATTGTTACATCATATAGACTCATATATACACATCACAGAATATTCACATCACCGAGACCGAGATCACCGGCGGTTATAGATGAACACTGTAATTAACATAAAAAAACATAAATGTGATGTAATATACTAATAAACAATATGTTAAAAAACCCAACATAAAATAGCTCTTGTTTTCTTCATGTTGTCTTTGTTCCAAACTGTTTACATCTCTTTCCAATTATTGTTGATGCTCTTGCAGCCCAGGAGGCTCAGGATGGACTAGCAATAAAAGACTTTGAAGCAGGTCAGTTGAGTTCACTGAAGGTGGGAGTGTTACTCACACCCCACCTAAACCTATAAGTATAGGTTGTGGGTGAGTACACAGGAAAATACGGATCATGTTGTGAAAACAACATACTTATATTGCCTGCTAGGGGCACATTCCAGTTTTAAACCTGGAGAGCATATTCAACCAAAAAACCTAGACTAGAGATGTTCTGAAACCTGCCCCCAATGAAACAGAGCTAACCCGAGATTTAAAAAGAAAAATATCCAGTAGACTGGAAGAAAAATACAGCACATCGGCCCTTTAATAACTCTTTTGTAATTCCCTCCACGACTAAAGATTCAGAGGCAATGGAGGAGATACATTGGACGAGACGTGGGCTGAGATTGTTTCAGCTGACGGGTTAGGGGGGTGGCAGATTTAGTGTTGCTTTGGCTGGTGCTGCTGTGACTGCGGGTGAGGACTTGGGTGATGGTGCCAGTGAGCCAACCCCTGTCAAGAAGAGGAATCTGGATCTCTCCTCAAAAAATTAAAATCTGTAAGCACTGCCCCGTACCCATCAGAGTGTGTGCTGATACTGAACTAACACGCTATCTGCTGGAACAGCCGATTGACTCTATGGCTGATCTACTACAGTAGCATGGCGGAGAGACAATCAAACACGCTTTCCACTGACGTCAAATTTGGTGCTGAAGTACATGTCTATTTGTGCTACAAGCATCACATCAGCTCACATAGTCAGCTCTGCAGGGAACGTTGTTACCCTTATCCGGTATACGTTAAAGTCAAACAGAGTAATGCTGGTGTTCCTGGCAAAGAACTTAGAAGTGCAAGAAGAGTAGCTTGTACTTTGCAAAGGACATTGTACATGTTTTGTTCAATTAGGCCTATAGGTATATTGTTGAAATACTTTGCTTAGTTTGATTACATAATGTCAATATTCTTCAATACTCTCCAAAAACAAATTTCCTGTTAACAAACGGCTTCATATAATCTCTACAGTCTCTACTGCAACTAATTCATATTTTTTGTAAGGTTTCCTGACCTCAACTGCATTAACTGCAGTTCAAAAAAGATGGAAGATTTAGTTTTCCTAGGACATCTATACATTCCAAGAAAGAGAAAGAAAGGCTAGGTCGGCACAGGATTGTCAGCATTAATCGCGCAAAAATCTAGCAATATGCATGCGCAAGGCCCAGACATTTTATGCAGTTCACACAAGAGAGCTCGATCGAAAATGTGTTGCAGGCTACCTCAGAAGGCTGCCTCGCGTGCTATCGATATCTGCAAGTTTATACAACAAATAATCCATTGTCTGCAGACGTCTTTGATACGTCAGAGAAAATGTAATATAACGTAAATAAACCCAGTCACAATACCTGGAAAATAACTGCCTTTTTTGTTGATTTAAACCCTTCAAAAGATAAATTTAGATTTTTGCTGATCCCCAAAGGGTAATGTAATTAACTACACCCCAAAGTGCTCTAGTAAAACTGTTTACAGTCTGGGCTTTCTGTCATACAATGCATGTTGCCATTGGTTGCTTGCTTTTAAATAGGCCTAGATAAATAGGTCTTTTAAAAAGAATGTCGTCTCTGACTTTTCATGAATAATTCAACAGTTACTGACACACGTTGTGACATAATCAGCTAATCTTGTGTCAAATAGAAAAAGCCCAGTTTAATCCTCCAACCTGGCATGATAATTTGATATGAAATATTTTCTTTTTTGATAGACTAATGAACTCTGATCAATAGGCCTTGGACAAGCTACATGTATTTTCTTCAAATTTCATTCACATCAGTTCCATTTTCAGTGCCTTCCCTTTCATCATTTCCATGTTGAGTTATTACGTTATGATGGAGCCAATATATTTTGAAAGCCAAAGGTCGGCCAATCATTAAAAAAATTGAAATGAAAAAAAAAGTGCTATTAGAGCTGATTTGGCTTTGATTAGATATCTAATGTTTTGAGGCTTTGTGTATGGGGACTTGACTATTCAGAAAATGTTCTACTGTAGCCTATATGTCTGGACTCAAAAATAACCAAAGGTTGTGCCCTAATCTAATCATACTATCAAAGCCTATTCTCAGTTATTTAGCCTGTATCATTTCTGTCATTATTGGATACATTTAAAAAAAGTAATTGCAAAAGCCACAGCTATTTTCAACAGCACGAATGACTGAAGTGGATTTATAAAGATGTATAAAGTTGTTTCCAGAATGAACAAGATCTTTTGGAACTGCTCTTTTTGGTGAACATTTTGAACTGAATCGCACCAGGGAAAAAAACGTTCATAAGCCTCTGATGACTTAGTTTTTCTAGGACATCTATACATTCAAAGAAAGCGTAAAAAAACGCTAGGTCGGCACAGTATTCGCACCAGGGTAAGAGACGTTCATTAGCCTCGGATTTGCACCATGGTAAGAGCAGTTCATTAGTCTGATTCGCACCAGGGTAAGAGCCGTTCATTAGCCTCTGATTCGCACCAGGGTAAGAGCCGTTCATTAGCCTCTGATTCGCACCAGGGTAAGAGACGTTCAGTAGCATCTGAATCTCACCAGGGTGAGAGCCGTTCATTAGCCTCTGAATCACACCAGATTAAGAGACGTTCATTAGCCTCTGAGTGTGAAACTACTTCTCTTAAAACAATGGCCAGTATCTGCCGATAACAAAAAAGATTGGTAGAATCCTCAGTGCACTAATACACTATGGGGAGATTGAGCCATTCCGATCCACACTTATGTTTTGTGTGGATCGGAATTACTCCACACAAACATTGCACATGTGTATTATTGCCAAGCTTCCATATTATATGTTGAAGGCACGTTGACCAGCGTTTGTGACACATTTAATACTGGAACATTTTATTAAACGCTATGAAACCTATCTGAATTGGTTTATTGCTCGGATGTTGATTCAATATTTTTTGAAAGATCAATAAAACTCAATAATCCTTCTAGCAATTGTATGTTGACGGGATTTTCAAGTGACAGAGTTGTTACTCATTCCATAACTGTACCCTGAAATTTCAAGACTGTCAAAGCCTTACCTACATCAGAGTGACCCATATAGTATACAGCACATCAGACTGACCCATATAGTATACAGCACATCACAGAGACTCATATATATACACATTACACCGATCCATAAATATATACACATCACAGACCCACGTCACACTGTGCCTTTACACTGGACCTGACCTCTGGACCTCCCTTCCTGACAGCATCAGGGCTACACAGACAGTCATGGCCTTAAAACTCCCCTTTATCAGCTGGCCTGCCCTTCCATTGAATCAAATGATACTGTACATTTGTGCTATTATTTAAGTCTTCTGCTTTATAATTAATTATAATTTCATGTATATATTATGTACATATATTTTATTTCAATCTGATAATAATTTAATTTAGTATTATTTTCTTATTTTCATTTTCTTTTACATGCAATTTGAGACTATTCCTCTATAATGAAAACGCTTTAGACCCAAAGATAAAACACAAAGGGACATATCTAAATCACAGAACAAAAAATACAATAAACAGACCGATATATACATTACCAAACCATACATACATTACAGACCCATAAATAAAACACACAGACTTATGTATACACCACAGACTCATACAAACATTACAGACCTACAGATAACTCGGACAGACCCATACATACATATCACACATTAAACAGGGGCTAAGGGATGTTTGTCCGAGGTTTAGTGCTATAATTAATAGCAGTTCACTACATAGATTCCATTAGAGACTTGGTGCCTCTGTGTCTGGCAATGTTAAAAGTGAATTTTACTATTTAGGAAGAACATAAATATTTTCTATATAAAGCTCATATAATCGAACAAATGTTCTAAAAACTACGGACACTAACGCCAAATGAATTCTGTCTAGAGTACCACTGAAGTAACCCCTCATGAGCATTTTACCAGTAAGCCATGGTTTATAGTTTATGGTCTCATTAGTCTTTTCAAGCACCCCCTGTGGATGGCCCAAGTAGCCCCTGAGGACATAGTACCCCTAGTTGGGATCCACTGTTATAAAAGGATCCAGACACTTTAGTTGTAATTTAACTTACTTTAGAAAAACGCAAGCAATTGGCTTGCAGAACATTATGGCCTCCCAAAAACTACCCAATATGTCATTTTACAAACAGCAGTGCTCTGAGTGATGTAAGGCCGGTCTTTAGATGTTGTGGATTTAGATGTTGTGGAATTTCTGAACAACGTTGTGGAATTTCATTTTGTTAAACTCTAGTAATAATTCCCTGTGTGCTAGCTTGCACATTTCTAAAAAGAAATATTTCTAAAAAGTGAAATTCTCAGTTTGAAAACGGTTCCTTGTTCCACAGTAAAATTATGAACAGATCACTACAGCTGCCATGGAAGAAGAGAAACATACCTATGTGTGTCTAAAAAAAGACATGAGCAGCTGGAGTGAAATGCAAGAGTCAGATTTTAATTGTTTCCCCAGTGTCTGTACACTTGATTACAGCTAGTGACCTTATAGGCCATGAGAGGAATTCCGTCTGGGTCAAATACAGTCAGCAAAAGTAATATGGATTCAATGTCTTCGGAATCAATTTTGGGTGTACTGTCTCGCCCGTAACCCGGGTATATTGCGGGATATGAGAAGACCCAAATGCCCTGTCAAAATACTGTGTCCACACAAATACATACTGGTGCATAGCCTACAAATGATTGCACATCACAGAAACAGAATTACTACAACGGAAAAAGCCCCTCAAGCCATGGCAATTATATTTCTATGATACGCACAGTGGGCACATTACCCCTCCCTAGTGCTGTTACACATTGAACCTATCTGAGCCACGTTTTCTTTTTTAAAGCCTGAATTAATCAGCCAGAATGAATACATTGAATGGGATTAAGTCGAGGCCCGTAGATGTGTGTGTGTGTGTGTGTGTGTGTGCATACTGTGTATAGGTTGGGAGGAGGAAGGATGCCACTCAAATGCATCCTATTTAGCAGGAAGCTCCATGTCAAGTCTTCATTGGACTGATGGCAGGCTTTGTCCGTGTCCAAAGTAACAGCCTTTTATCTGCAAACACCACTACTTTTGACCTGGGCACATAGTGTCCACAGGGCTCTGGCCCAAAGTAGTGAACCATCTAGGGAATATGGTGCCATTTGGGCATCAGGCTTTCTCTAACTTAGCTCACTCTAAGCTCCTTAAAAGCTGCCTGGTCCCCAGGGATCAAGGCTATAGCAGGGTGGAGGTAGGAATCGCTATGACTGACTGACTCAGGGTTGCTTATCTACACCAATTAGACCTGGAATTATACTGTAACTGTTCAGTTTTATACAACATTCTCTATCCTGGACTGGTCAGATAGACTCTGATTACCACATATCTATGGCAGAACAGTCCCATACTCAGTGAATGACTTGCTGACTGATTGACTGACTGAATGACTGGCAGGCTGACAAAAATGACTTGCAGGCTGACTGACTGACTTCCTGGCAGAATGAATGACTCGTAAAATGACTTGTTACGCTTGCTGACTGGCTGACTGACTGACTCGCTAACGGACTGGCTGGCTGACTGACTCGCTAACGGACTGGCTGGCTGACTGACTAGCTGAAAGCTTCAACCTTGCTAATATAGCCCTGGTAATGTAACTATCGCCCCTGGTGTATATCTCTTACACTCACTCTGTGACCTGGAACTCCCCTTCAAAGGTCTGACTACAGAAAACCCACTCTACAGTTAAATGCAAACAAATATATAATATATATCATCATTCTCATTGTACAAACCCTTGATGTATAAACATGGATGTTTAAGACATCATCCAGAGAGACTATCAACTATGAAATATGCCAAGAGACACGTTTTCTCCTCAAAACTCAAATTCAAACCTGGGAAAAAACTGTTATAACACAATAACCTTTGCTTTGTATGTTCAATTAAACAGAATGTTTCTTGAAGTTGGCCACCAGGTTTGCACACATCTCATGAGAGATTTTGTCCCATTCCTCTTCTCCAAGTCATTAAGGTTTGGGGCTGATGTTTGGCAACTCAAACCTTCAGCTCCCTCCACAAATTGTCTATGGTATTAAGGTCTGGAGACTGGCTAGGCCACTCCAGGACCTTAATGTGCCACTCCTTTGTTGCTTTGGCCATGTATTTTGGGTCATTGTCATGCTGGAATACCCATCCACAATGCCCTGGCTGAGGGAAGGTGGTTCTCACCAAAGACTTGACAGTAAATGGCCCAGTCCATGGTTTCTTTGATGCAGTGAAGTTGTCCTGTCCCCTAAGCAGAAAAACACTTGAAAGCATAATGTTTCCATCTCCATGTTTGTCAGTGGGGATGCTGTTCTTGGCGTCATAGGCCGCATTCCTCATCCTCCAAACCTGGCAGGTTGAGTTGATGCCAAAGAGCTTGATTTTGGTCTCATCTGACCACAACACTTTCACCCAGTTCTCCATTGAATCATTCAGATGTTCACTGGCAAACTTCAGACGGGCCTGTACATGTGCTTTCTTTAGCAGGGGGACCTTGTGGGCACTACAGGATTTCAGTCCTTCACGGCGTAGTGTGTTACCCATTGTTTTCTTGGTGATTATGGGCCTAGCTGCCTTGAGATCATTGACAATATCCTCTTATGTAGTTCTGGGATGATTCCTCACAGTTCTCATGATCATTGCAACTCCCAGAGGTGTGATCTTGCATGGAGCCCAGATCGAGAGAGATTGACAGTTCTTTTGCGTGTCTTCAATTTGCAAATAATCACCCCGACTGTTGTCACCTTCGCAACAAGCTGCTTGGCGATGGTCTTGTAGCCCATTCCAGCCATGTGTAGTTCTACAATCTTGTCCCTGACATCCATGGACAGCTCTTTGGTCTTGGCAATGGTGGGGAGTTTGGAATCTGATTGATTGATTGCTTCTGTGGACAGGTGTCTTTTGTACAGGTAACAAGCTGAGATTAGAAGCACTCCCTTTAAGAGTGTGCTCCTAATCTCAGCTCATTTCCTTTATAAAAGACACCGGGAAGCCAGATATCTTTCTGATTGAGAGGGGTTGAAATACTTATTTCTCTCCTTAAAATGCATTTTTCTGGATTTTTGGTTGTTATACTGTCTCTCACTGTTCAAATAAACCTACCATTAAAATTATTGACTGATCATTTCTTTGTCAGTGGGCAAACGTACAAAATCAGCAGGGGATTAAAAAAAATCCTTCACTGCAACATGGCCTCATGTCCCTTTTTTCAATGAGACACCATTGTAAGGTATTGGTAGCATGTGGTGAATAAAGTTAGACCAATACGCAGCTACACGTTAGATTCGTTATTGTAAGTGGATCTACTATTTTCAAATGTAGGCCAAATAATTCAATAACATTTAAACAGTTTTAACAATATAATAATTTATAATAAAATAGTCATATATTTTTCAGTTTATTGTGTGGCAATATGAGATGTTTGCCCCTGATCAATGGCAATGTAAAAAACAACATCTGTTATTATTCTAAATAAATTCTAAATACAAACCAGAAAATAATGTAAAAAATACCAGAAAAAAATGCATAAATACTTCCCCTCTTTTGCAGCAATTACAGCCACAAGTCTATTGTAATAAGTCTTTAACAGCTTTGCACATCTGGACACAGCAATTGTTTACCATTCTTAAATGCAAAATGGCTCAAGCTCAGTCAAATATATTCGGACCTACACTGAAGGGCAATTTTTTTTCCCATAGCAAGATGCTGCTCCATAGCAAGATGCTGCCACTACCATGCTTTACAGTAGGGATTGGATTCTCAGGGTAATGAGCATTGCTAAGCTTGCGCCAATCATAGAATGTTGAGGGTTGAAGCCAAACGCTTTATTTTGTCTATTTGTCCCATCAGACCATATAGTCTTCTTCCTTGGTCTCAGTGTATCCTACATGCCTTCACATTTTTTTATTTTTAAATGGCGTTCTATTTTCCACTCTCCCATGAAGGTCACTTTTGTGAAGTACTTGGGCAATTCTAGTGTGCACAGTCTCCCAGCTCTGATGTGGAAAACGATTACTCCTTTAGAATTGCCCTAGGCTTCATGGTGGCCTTCCTAACTATTGCCCTTCTCACCCAGATACGTTTGTTAGGGCTGCTTGCTCTACCCAGGTTCATAATTGTGCCAAATTCTTTCAATTTCTTTATAATTGACTTTACTGTTTTTAGGGGAATATTCAGTGCCTTGTAAATGTCATTTTATCCTACTCCTGATTGGTGTTTTTAAACAACTTTATTCCGAATTTGCTTTGGCTGTTCCTTCATCTTTATTATGTAGTTTTTGATAGGAATAGTAATAACCACCTGTGAGACCTATCAGAGACTTGTGTACTTAACTTGATATTATGTAAAACACCATAAATGCACACTCCAACCAATTAGATGGACTCCAACCAATCATGTGACTTCTAAAGACAATTGTTTGCACCACAGGTCTTTCTGGTATGTCATAACAAAGGAGGTGAAAACATATGCAATCAATGATTTCCAGTTTTGTATTTGTAATTAATGTAGAACAGATTTGCATATTTTTTTTGCTGACATTACAAACTTTTTTTTGTGCTGATCAGTGGCAATCACTAAAAACATAATTAAATCCAATCTAATTTCATGTTGTCACATCATAAAATGTGAAAAGGTCCAAGGGTGGTGATTAGCTTTGAAACCCAGAATATTACATTTCTTCAAATGCAATAAAGATATTTTAAACTATCATCTGTGATTTTCTTGTTTCAAACTTCAAACCTGTAGCTTGTTAATGTTAACTAATCAAAGCAAGAGGCAATAACATTATAGTCAAGAAGCAGTGAAGTGCCTGATGAAGGACCCTTCACATCCCAGCCATGCACTGTTTATTAGCCTAGCACTAGTCACACAGAGACTGTATCAATGCATAGGTTCTCACACTAAGAGGCTTAGAGAAAGTCTCAATCTGCAAGCCATCAGACGGCTGAATATTTCTGACCACATACACTGGTTTAACTGGGCATATTCATCCATACAGTCACAAATAGGCTTACACACACATTTACATATGTATTTAAACACTACGATAATCAGGACTCATATTTCGTCTTTTTTATTATTATTTTGCATCTGTATTTCCTTTGTAAGCAATTTTTTTATGTGAAGTAAAAAATACTTTCTGTTGTGTGCATCATACATTCTGCCTACTATTGAAAAACATTACATAACATAACATGATGTGTTGTGTTCACTGCAATGCCAATTTCTTTGAAACAAATTAGAATCAGGCTACAATGAGCGATGAACCATAGGTAACACAGCTACGTAAAACACACTGCTAAAAAATGGGAACACATAATCATGAAGTCAGTTAAACTTCAGTGATATCAATTTGTCCATTTAGGGACAAGTGATTTTGAATCAATGTCACCTGATTTGGTGCAAATGAAAGTGACAACAGGTGCACGGGAGAGGCAACAGCAAGACAACCCCTGAGAAGGGACAGGTTTTACATGGGGTGGTTATTCTCCAGTTTTGCATTTTCCTAGTGTCCTTGTTACTACTGGCAACATGAAGTGGTACCTGCAACCCATTCCGGTTGCACAGGTAGTCCAGCTCTTCCAGGACGGCACACCCATATCTGCCGTTGGAAGAAGGTTTGTTGTGTCTCCCAGTACAGTCTCAAGAGCATGGAGGAGATACCAAGAGATGGATCGTTACACAGCAGGGCTGGACAGGACCATAGAAGGGCACCAACACAGCAGCAGGACCAGTATCTGCTCCTTTGTGCGAGGAGGAACAGGAGGAGCACTGACAGAACCCTACAAAATGACCTCCCGCGGGCTACTGGTATCAATGTTACTGACCAAACTGTCAGAAACAGCCTCCATGAGGGTGGCATGAGGGCCTGACGTCCTCTAGTGGGACCTGTGCTCACAGACCAGCACTGTGCAGCTTGACTGGGAATCGCCAGAGAACACAAATCCTCAGACACATCGTCAGAACTTACGCTGGTGCAGGATGCCCTGGGTTCCTCCTGGTGCAGGACAATGCCCGGCCTCATGTGGCCAGAGATCCCCCAGGACACCATGTGCCGTCACATCAGGAGCATCCCCATACAGACAGGTGGGGGCCAAACACACTACTGAGTCACATTATGAGTTGCCTTGATGATATTTAGATAAGTTGGAATAGCCCGTGACTTAGTTTACTAAGATTTTCGGTTTGAGTTTGAATCCAGCCCTCAATCAGTTGGTGATGTTGGTTTTCATTGACTGTTGTTGTAATTTTGTTCTAAAATAATTACACAATGTACGGTAAAGATGAACTTTATAACATTTCGTTCATCAAGACCCGATGTGTCATTTCAGTGTTCACTTAATTTATTTTGGGAGTGTAATTAAAATAAATAATTGCAGAAAACTGCAATAAAACATGTTTATTTCATCCCAAATATCCCAGTTGATTGCAATTATTGCACTTTAACAGACATTTCAAAACAGCATTATTTGTAATGATGAGGACAGAGTTAAATGTTTAATAAAAATGACATATTTATATATTCTATTTCAATGTGCTAGATATATTATTTATTTTCTTTGAGTCAAGTTAACAACTATAATTTCAAGTTTACCAATGTTTTATACATTAAACTTCTCTGTTGTTAATTCAGTATTTAACAAGCCACAAAAAGTAGAACAAAGATAACATGAAACTTCGTTCCCACCAGGAGTGCACAATGGTTCAGAGACATTGGTAATATTAGCTAGCAACCGGAAATAATCTATGAAGAGTCGTCTTTGATGTAACAACTTTTTGAAAGATTTAGACTAGCCAATATTAATAAATGGGCTTGCCTAGGATATTCTAATGGACCAATATTAAACAAAAATGCCAGCAGCAAGGAAGGAGGTGGTGACAGGCAGAAGCAGGGGGCAGGCAGAAAGAACAGTGTGCATGTACTGTAAACTTGCTAATCAGCCTCACACATTTTCCAAAGTAGCCTAAAGTTCCTAACTTGATTTAAATTACTTAATGTCCCTCAGGCCTTTAAAGGCTATGCTCTATTTGAGCTATAACATCACAGAAGAATATATGGAGAGAATAGGAAGATTGCACCTTGTCTTACACGGTGCGGTCAAAGGTGGCCGGTTAGAATTATGGTTAAAAGTGTTGAGCCATTAAATAAAAGGATCCTGGTTCTGATCCCTGTGCTGACAATGTGAAACACTCTGTCCCTGAGCAAGACCATATACCCAGAGTGCTTCCAGATTGTAGCTAAAAAATGACATTATTAACCCTGTTATAGCTGTTGTCGGTTTAGATGCTAGCTAATGGAGCGAACTAGTTTTGAGTTTCGACAAATTGGTTTGACTATGCTGAACCCTCTGCACATGCAAAGCCTAGTGGTCGTAGATGCTAAAGACACAGTCTGTCACATAGGAGACCCCACTTCGAATCCTGTGAGGGCAACAACATTAATTCCTTCTAATCGGCAGAACTAGGCTTACCTGGTTTCTTTTCTTGTTTGTCTTATGTAAATAATAAGTTTTCATATATTTCATTATTTCTTGAGAGATTGAGAAATACATTGACTTCTTGACAGTAATCCAATCATATAACCAAACAAGAAACTAGGCAAGTCTAGTTCATCAGACCCACAATAGAAAGTGTTGCCCTTGCGAGATTCTAACCTGGGTCTCCCATGTGAAAGGCTGTGTCGTTCACCACTACCTCACAGAGCTGTACATTTGATGGGCATCAGTACAGCCTCTTGCCTCTACCCTGAACAAATCCTCTTTTGCCACTGGCTGTTTTAACAGCTAATTGGCCATTTGTGAATCATACTGATACAGTTAAAATGAAGAATGTTTCTTACTAAGTTTACCTCCACCACAAAAAGCATCTAGGAACTGTATGGTGTTTCCCACTGGCCGTTTTAACAGTGTTATTGCCAGTAATAGGCTTTACCAGTATCTACTAACTTATAGGAATACTCATAAGAATTGAGCAGTGAGTCTGACAAAGCTATTTTAGCTACTTATTTTTTCTTTCATGGCATACCAACGTACTTTTTTCTTTCATTTGTGAATGACGTTGATACAATAAAAATCTATAAAGCTGACGATAACTACATTTTTCATCAAGTGAAAAGACCAGATAATCATGGAATCTACCAGAAATAGTTCTACTGTAGAAATAGTTCTACTGTATAACCATAAAGATTTTGGGCAGCCTACAAATCAAATGTATAAATGTTGTTGCTTTCAATAGATTCAAACTTTAACGTGAGGATCTTTCACCACTACTCCACGGCATATAAGCCAGTAATAGGCTTACCAGTATCTACCAACTTCCTAGGAATAGTCATAAGAATTGAGAAATTACTATCAAGACTGAAGATGAACATTTCCATGCCAGAAACAGTCACAATTCAACAGTACATAGTTTTAGTTAAGGAATAAGTTTGTTGTAGCCAGCAAATGTGTTTTGTCTATCCTGAACCAAAATCCTCAAACAACACACTCACCAATTCAGCCTTGGCCTCTATGGAGGCGAGAAAGTGTCAGTAACATTAGGCAGACTGCAAGCTAATGTAAATTAGCTATATGGTATTTGAGGTTAAGGCTAAATTGCATTCAGATATGAGCTCGCCTACAATAGCCTGGCTTGGATGATGCAGATGCTTCCCAAACTACATAGCACAAAGGGAGTGTAAGCGTTGTTCATAGGCCAAAAGAACATACTTACGCATAACATACAAATTCGGCTTATTTGTCTATTTGCACTGAAGGAAAAGAAAACACATTACCCACCCTACTTATGCGCAGTTAGAAATTATTTGAATTTCAACACCTACAGTCATAATAAAAAGTAATTACACATGAAAAGTTGTATTTTTTATTTGACACATTTCTGTATATGAATATGTAATCTTCATTAAAATATACTGAGAGACAAAGGTAAGACAACATGACAGATGACCCGGAAAGACTATACTTTGCAGAGATTCATAAGAAATCTTCACAGAAATGCATTTTCAAATTTCGGATAATAACAACACTCTAATCTGTAATACAGTAGCTGTTTTGCCACTTTTAGACTGAAATAACTTAATGCAGCCATTTGACCTGAGCCATCATTGCCTTGTAGCAGGATATGCATTTGGTTTATCTTCATCTTTTTGACAAATGGCCTCAGATTGTCCTCAAGAATTCTCAGGTATGAAATAGAATTTATGGTTAACTCAAAGAAGAAAAAGCAGACCCAAACCATAATGCCACCACCTCCAAGCTTTGCAGTTGGTATGAGGTTCTACTGTTGAAATGCAGTGCTTTGTTTAGCATCTGGCACTCAGTTAAATAAATTGCACCATGAGCAACTACTTGTTCCAGTAGTTTTCATCTTTATTCAGCTGTTGTCTAGCAAACATTTGCTGTGTCTTAACTCTGATCTCAACATCAGGAAGTATCTATTTTGTTTATGACAGTTTATTGATAATATGAATAACTGTTGAGAATATCTGTAGCGCAGATAGTAAAGGCATGCAAATAAAGAATACCTGTTGAATCATGCACTTAGACATTGATTGGGGCAAGAGAGGCCAGTAGATCCCTTGATGTTACCGTGAGGTTCATAAAGGTTCCGTAGAGCAACTTTTGGTAAAACTCTTGGGCTGAATTTGGTGTGAAGACGTGTCCATGCAGATTGCCATTGGTCTGAGATTGTCTCCATGTTTAGATGATCTGTCCTACAGTAGAATAATATACTACAAATTGCTTGGAAATGTCTTTGGAAATTTCAGTCTCACTGGCATCAATAATCTTCTAAGGGCCATGGACAGGTCTTGTGATCTTGACATTGTGATACCAGATACCTATATGACCAAACCAGACCAAATGTCTAATCTTTATATAAGACCGGATCCTACCAAGTTACTCTGTAATTATTTTCTAATAATTTGCACCTGTTTTGATGCAATTTATTCTAATTTTAGCCCATGAGTTGCTTTTAACAGACACTTGATTCAGAGTATGTCAGTGTTATAAAGCTATCATAGGCACTTCCGTCATCCCTTATTAATGCAATAAATGATTTAGTATTCAGTCCCACTAGAGCTGGACTAGAGATATCTGAAGTACTGTCCTGCTTCTGAGGTAATTTCTTCCACTATCCTTACAGACATCCATCCATCGTCCTCTCTTTTCTCTTCCCTGTCCCTTCACTCTTACACTGCACAGGATGCATATTTTAAAAGATCTTTCTCCTTTTAAATGGAAAAACAATCAGAAATGACTCTTCACTGCTTGGCCTGCCTCTATATATTATGGTATACCCTTGATTCAGACTCACTCGACCAATTCTCTCTACACAATGCAGTTTGTAAGAGGAATAAATAATCTAAGTCTTAAAAAAAATTACTTTGGCCAGATTGACTATGGTGTCACAGCTACCATAACGAGCAAGAAATTCAACTTTGCTTGTTAATATTTTTTTTACTCTAATTACTGCATTTATTTTATCAAACAAATATATTGTATATGTAGGATGTAAGTTCACGTTGCCAATGTATGGAAACACATGTGTTCTAGGTACATCATCATATTAGATAGCAAATATTCCATGTTAAATAATGTTTTGACAATGATTGTAAATGTATTTTTCTATTCTTCCACAGCGAATAAGTAGTGACAAGCTTGTATTCTTCCTTAATCAGAGGGTATCCATCGCAGTGGATGGCAGGATTAAAGAACAGATCCCCTAGGCACCTTTTGATACATACCAATTTGACAAAGCTTCAATGGATTTTACTTATTCTTGCCTTGTCAGCTAGCTCACAGAGGTGTTTGTGTATGTCTGTATGTGAGTGTTTGTGTGTGTTTGTGCGTGTGTGTGTGTGTGTGTGTGTGAGCATGCATATGTAACTACTGTGTAGACTAGAGCCAATAAAAATCTACAGGACTTGGTTGAATCATTCACATTTCCATAATTTACATTTTAAGTGGCTATAAGTACATATTTAATTCTCTCTTTAAATGAACGCTCCCGTCTTCTGTTCTCCCACTGTGCACATACAGGGCAGGCAGTGGGTCGAGAAGTGACATTTGAAAATACACTTCAAGATAATTCACCTGTTTGACACTGAGTCCCAAGACATCTGCATGTTTCCTCGGGATGTGTCAGTCATCAAAACCCCTTACGTGATACGGAAGGAGTGTAATGTTCCTTGTGTTGCTTTATTTGTTGTCATCGTTGATGATTCATATCCATCAATAGAGAGAGATTTTGAAAAACTTTGGGCTAAGACAATGGCTAGAGGGGACTGTTATAGGCCTCGGGGCTCAGAGCCTTTAGCTTAGGTGAAAATAAGAGATCTGCTAAGACAAGGTCAGCCAGACCCCGTCACTGAAAACTTTCATCCTGAACATGTTGCTGTAGTTACTGACGACACTTCAAAACAGCACCAAGGCGATTATTCTAGAACGAAAAATAGATAACCTCCTCCATTTCCCCTGTTTTAAGCATCTATGACAATCCAGCTACGTGCACACAAAGGGACGCCGTTCACAAGTCAAACGCAGACACGCACACACATGCACACTGTCTATACATATACTATTCCTTTTACCACCTCTCACCCACTTTCGATATGACTAAAGGCTTTTTACAGGAATCTTGCAGAAGCTATAACAGGAGGCTTGGAGGAGACAACACAGAATACATCCATGTTAAGTTGGCCTGGGAGCCACACAGGTAGATCTGTGATAGAGAGTAGGCCAAAGCCTGGATGACCTTTCCTGCCTGACAGACAGTCTCAGGAGCCTGGCTTTACAACTAGCTTTATAATGCTGAGAGACTCACTATGAACAGCAGTGCCCTGCTTTGGGCAATTACAACAACTGTCTAATAGGCCTGGGGTTGCTTCAGAGTTCAGAGGTTAACTCTTTTGCCGTCTATCTCTGTCGTTTTTTGTCTCTCTGTCTTTCGTTGTCTTTCTCTGTCCCTCTCTGTCTGTGTGACTAATACAACACATGACCATCACTTGATGATTCAATTTATTAATCTATGTGAGAAAAACATATTTACTTTAAGACATTATATTACTATGGGTAAGACATTATTTCTGGGATAACTGCAGCATATGACTTTATAACTAAGCCCCCTTTCTCCAAATATTAATGATGTTGTCATCATGAGTGGTGCATATTCCATGAGTGGCGGAATCATATTTGAAACAGCAGGGAACTCGCAAGACTGGTTTATGAGGCAGGAATATAAATGGAGATAGGGACAGAGGGTAAATTCACATCAGTAGCATGCATAATCCTTCACATAATGCTAAAGGCACACACATTCAAATCTGAATGGAGACAATAGTCTTGCATGAAAAAATTACATAAAGAATAAGAATCATAGGTCATTTTGAATTGGCAGACAGAATGACATTTCCAAAATGTAAAGAAGGCCACATCCAAAACCTTTGTGAAATAATGTGTCTACTCTTTATGCTACAGGGCAATTATACTATTGTATAGGCTCAAATCAGTCACAAAACTGTAAATGAGGCATCTGCAAATATCAACTATTATTCTAGTTTTTGGTATATTGATGTATGTAAAATACATTCTAAATTTCCACCAGAATTGTGTTCCTTTAAATTCCAATTTCACTATATCAACGTATGTCGTGAATAAATTATTGAATAAATTCCTGATTAAATTCTGTAATTCTATAAAATCTTAGACAACTCAACACAACACAAAAGATTTCCATAAATCATTATCCAACTACATATTGATCAACAATTATATACCAGCAGAAGTTAACATTAAAGTACTATATTTAATACAAAAACACAACGTGCAGAAGTGTCTGTCTCATCACAAATATCCAAGTTTCTGTAAAAAATATTCATTAGGATTACATTATTATATCTGGATGTGCTGTAAGAAGACTGTTTGGAGAACATTTGTGTAATCCATAACATCTGATCCAATAATATTCGATATATAGATAGATCCTAATCTCAATGATCCAACGGGACATTTCTTGAGAATTCCCTTTACAGGTTTAAGACGCGGTATTTCCATGCAGATTAAATAATTATTATTAGAGTATTCTAGATGGTCTACCAAGGACATGGTGGAGCATTGTGCTTGCACCACCCGGGGTTATGTGTTTGATTTCCACGGGCAACCGCAGGAAAACGAAGAAAGTGTCATCATTACCTACTACTACTACTCACTTTGCTGTTAATACCTCAGATTAATTGTGTCTGCTAAAAGACTACAATGTAGATATACAAAGGTAAGAATGATTGCTAATTGGAAGGGGAATTTCTTATAAACGCTTTGGTTTTAGGAGGAAACAATTGCTTATTCACTGAATCACCATGACAACTCCTTGTCTGACATTCTCTCCCCTCTCCTCTTCTTTCTTCACCTCTCTCTCCCCATTGCAATTCATCTCTCTGAGTTAATTCCCTCTGCATGACTACAATGAGACCATTTTTCTTGCAGCGCGCTAAACGCATCGGGGATTTTAAGGGAGAAAATAAAAAGACAGAGAATCCAACAAGTTCTAAATGTTAAATACAGCAATTCCGTGTATTTAAACTTAGCCTTTAGTGGTCTTTGAACTAAAACTATGACTACAAATTCATGATCAAACAGGTTCTCAAACGGAATGTTCGTATTTGACAGCAAGTAAAAAATATAAAAGTGCATTGTTAGTAACAAACACGATTTAGTCCAGGATAAGTAATTGGCTGCTAAATTTGACATGAGCAGAGCGTTGCTCTCCTGGAGAGCCGAGCAACATTGTTTCAGTTGGCATAATAGACGCAGACAGGTTGATTCTAATGTGGAATCTATCAAAACAGTAATATGGTTTGTACCAGCTGTGTAACAACAACAAATAGTACATACTTAAAAACAATATTGCATTAGACAAACAAATGGAGATGCCAATAAACATACTGTTAAATAGGCGATTGTAACAACTGCAAATGGATTGTCACCGAAATAAATATCTCAAACATCACGGAAACAATAGTCGAAACACACTGAGGATGCATGGGGTCAAAACCTGTTGACCACCATTAACATCATGAAACCATAGGTTACAGCGGTTTCGCAAAAATATTCTACGGCTGTATCAACAGACCTTTCTCTTCTCTGCAACATCTGCAAGGCATTCAATATATAGCCTAATATTTGGGAATTATGGGCAAGGTGACCACACAGAATATGCAAAGAGCTGAACGAGGCTGCATGCTGCATTCTCATTAACAGCGATGGTCAAGCAGGCAACTCGGTAACACACCGCATAGGCAGATCATCCCGAGTAACAAGTGCTCTCTAGCCTTAAAATCCCTAAACTAAACGGGGACGGACACGGCGACATTAAACCATGTAATTTCGTTCCATGCATTGGCTCTCGCAAAGCATAACACTTCCCAATGTGCAACAAAACCATGCACACACGTTTAACTTTGAGCTCACATCTCACGTAGCTCTCTGTCCTCGAGACTCAAATTCAAAGGCACGCGCATTGCTGGACAACATGTCCAGCCTCAGCAGCACCGGCTTGAAAGAACAGTCTCACTCAAACACTGCAAAGTATATAGCCTTTCACATAACAAACAATGTGATTTCAGCATGCATTTCACTGCTTAAATTAGTATAATTAAATTTTATTTCAGCCAAATGTCACCCTGAAAATGTTCTAAGAACAGGCCTACCAGTTTCTCCAGGCTCTTCATCAAAGTGTTGTCATGACTCACCTGCTTTGGCGAGACGTAATTTCCCCAATTCCATACACGGTTTTTTATTAGGAAAAACTGCGAGATAATATTTCGTTGCGCTTTACTTGCAGTCGTAAATAGTCCTGGCAGATATCCTTATAGTATATCACTTTGACTAAAATTCGAATGATCTAATTCAACGTAAACATCCTTTAGCATTTTCTGTAAGTTCATAATTACATTTTTTTCCTCCGTATTTCTTCTTGGGGACACGGTCCGCGCCGCACGTTTGATGTTCTTTCCTTGCCTCTTCGTGAGGTCTGATCCTCCACACAATCGAGCTCCACTAGAGCGCGCTGCGCGGTCCCGGTGGATCCTCGGGAACGCCAAAAGATGTGAGAGTTACTAGGTAACCAAGGGCACACGCATCTTACATGAAAAGGAGAGAACGCATCTTTTTGCAAATGTCTTCTGAAAGATCAAATTTGATTCACTGCTGCACTGCTGGTTGTCAAACCAGGGTTACTAGAGGTTACACCACACGACTAAATGAAAGCATGTAAAAAATCATGCTAAAATGCATAAGAGTGTACTTCAGGGGGACTCCAAGCAGGGCAAGATTAATTTGGCAATGTAAACAAGAAAAGGTTGAGAACCACTACACGTCAGCACAGTATAATGTTGACTGTTTAACTTACAAGTGTTGGGCAAGACCTGCTGTGTAGAATAACAACAACAGATACATGTTCCAAAAGGTTGCAATTTTTTATTTAATACTGTAGGTTATCATCAAAGAGCCCATTCATGTACACATGCTGTTTATGTATTATATAAAGATTTATATTTTTGGAGATCAATTGAATACAGTCCTGTTAGCAGCCTTTAGTAAATGTCACATTGCATTTCGTCGTTGTCCTATCAGCTATCGGTGTCCTCAAGCAGAAAAGACACTTAACTAAACCAGACAGAGGGTGGTAACACAAAAGCTTCAGCTATTATGTTTGGTTTTCTATATTTATTATGTGAAATCCTGCAGAGAGTTCAGATGGAATGCCAAGCGAAGAGTTAGCTGGTTCACAAAGGCGAGACGAATATGCGTCCCAATGGCTGATGCCTCTCGCTGTATGGCATTTCACTGTTTGGGATATGTCTTTCAAGCCACTTGTGGGTGTAGGATAGCTTTGAATAGCTGTATACAACTACAGCTACCCACCCCCTAGGCCCTAGTGCAGTCCTGAGAGAATTGCCGTGCAAGGTATAAGGCTTACATGCTGTGAGTGAAAGCAACAGGAACTATTCCACCAAGTAGTGGGCAAGGTGGAGGCAAATTAATGTTGTTTCAGTGAGTTGCATTCACATGACAGGTACCAAATTCAAAGCAAGAAACTTTAAAAGTAAAGAGCTGACAGACAGGCTTAGTCCTATGTTGACATTTTGTGGTGATACGCTTATCTTGAGAAATCACACTGAGAAAAAACTTTTGCATTAATGTGAAAAGCAAAAGGAATAAACATGTCATGTCTCAAAAATTTTAGTATCTTACTTTAATATTGTTTTATGTCCTATGGATTTGTGTTGACGAGTTCCATGGGAGAGCAAGTCTGTCAAATGAGTCTTCTCTCCCAATGTATCCCACTTGGCTGACACTACTGGGATGAAAATTATCCAGATTTATTTTGACACCACTTGGATTAAAAGTCAGTATTATTTTACCCATAGGTCAATGCTTTACTTTATCACCGGAAAGCCTCCATTTTCTGTTCAATACCGAGAATCGGAAGATAAAAGATTGTCCAGTTTGGAGGCATCAGGAAAAACAACTGGCCAGTGAGAAGGCCACAGCTTCCGGGTAGAAGTTCTCTGTCTCTATGTCTCTACCTCTCCCCTCACAGAACCTTTTGGTTCCTGCGGCCATATAAGGTGAAACTGGCCTTTCAATGCCCTGCTAGCATATTAATGGCCTGAGGTATTTGTCCTGAGGTGAGACGTTCACAATCAACACACTGCAATAATTGACTCACGGTTCACTGTGGCAAGGCATTCATTTACTGACCCCCCCCCCCCCCCCCCCCCCC
>JACXGJ010010676.1:0-21448 GCA_016801105.1 Esox niger
ACCACCCGAGTGCTGTGCAGCGATTACAGGCAGGGTCAAGGGGATCCGACAACCACCTGAGTGCTGTGCAGCGATTACAGGCAGGGTCAAGGGGATCCGACAACCACCCGAGTGCTGTGCAGCGATTACAGGCAGGGTCAAGGGGATCCGACAACCACCCGAGTGCTGTGCAGCGATTACAGGCAGGGTCAAGGGGATCCGAACCGCATTGATAAAAAGGTATCAACTGATAACATTTATAAATGTAAAGGTGTGTTACTTTTTCTCCCCAATTTCCAATACTGTATGTACCTATGCACCTACTGTATGTGCCTTGTCTCACAGGCACTCCCGGCAGGTGAGTCAGAGATGGACACGTGCCCACTTTTCACTAAGCCGGTCTGCTCTCTGTCAAACTGTACGCTCAACCACGAGTTAGTTGCCAAGACTTACCGTAACAAACGTATAACAGTACAGAAAGTCATTAAAACTCTTTGTGAACCCTTTATGAGGAAACCTCATTGTAAAATGGGACTACCTTTCCCTCTGCCATAAGACCCTGGTAATATTACAGCCTGTTATTATTGCTCCACTCAGCTTGAAAGAAATGAGAAAATGAAGTGAATGTGAATTGAAACAGGCCAGTTACCTTGACTCTGGCCAGGTCATGAGGGTTGAGAACAGATCCCTGGTAGAACTCAACCTGGGTGAAGTGGCGCTTAAACAAGGCTTCCAGCTCAAGATTAGGGGAAATACTGGGATAGAAAGTAGAGTTTGTTATGGTCAACCTAGACGTACATCTCAAGATTAGGTCTAGTACTAAGACAGAGCAGAGAGCATGTGTTTGTATTCAAAGATGGAGGAAAATCCTTCATATTCCAGTGTCAAACTGTAACTGATTATGCAGTACTGTAATATATTGTTAAAAGTGATTGTTGGCGTTCCAGACAGGGCTGGCTTTACCAACGGTTTTCCAGGAATGCCGTGTTGATTAGGACATAGTCATTGTAGAGTCTGAGTATTCCAAAAAAAGGAGAGGTTTTGGTAGTTCCCAGAAGGCCATGGCAGTCGTTTTTTGGGAGCTGCCATCACATTTCCTTCTCTGAAACACTCAGTATTGTTGTGAGGTTTTGGGCCATTTTCCCAGACCCAGACTGAACACGGTCTTTGAATAAAGAACCTTTCAACAGGTGTTTAACATCCCATTGAGTTGGTTTTCAGTCCAGGACCAGGTGTCATCTGGGTCCGGGAAACTGGCCCGTCCAGTGTAAGGAAAAAACATGGTACACTTACTTATGGAGAAAAACAATTTCTACATTGACATCATCCCTGTCCTTGTGTAGGAAGTCTTTAAGGAAGTTGGAAACACTTTCAAGCGTTATATGACCACAGACCACGATGTGCCTACAGGAAATAAGATCCAGGAAGAGTCATAAGATTTGATAAAAGCCGCAGCCAAAACAAAACGTGTATGAAACTCTTAGAGATGTCAGTGTCTCGCTCTGATTCTAAAAATAAAATTACACTTTGGATCTGACAACAAAAGGTTCTCTCCAGAGCGTGATATAGACCATTAAAGAGTCCTGTCCACAAAAACAACTCATCTTCTTTATTCATTTCCTGGTATGAAGAGTCATTTCTATGTGAACAGTGATGGTAATGCTGGTGGCGGTTTGGACAGTCAGTCCGTTGCATCATGGGGCAAAGCACATTTTGGAGTCATAGGAACTGATTCATAAGAGTTCATGTACTGACAGCTAAGTTGTATGATACAGAAAAGAGCATATCCTTAGTCAGCTGGCCTCCACATAACGCCAGGTTATCACCCGACTATGTCATTTCTACAGGATAGTACATGCTGTGCTATGAAATAGACATGTTATTGTAACATGAACTCAGTGCTTGGGCAGGCTGTTTCCTTAAGTTGCAATGGTCTGTGCCATCGCATTTTGGACCGACATTGATTTGCTTGTTTGATGATCATTTTTATCTTCATTTTACCCCAATTTTGTTCATATCCAATGTTATCTCCGGCCCTGTCTTTTCACCGGACTCAGGAGAGTAGAATATCGCTGGTCTCCTTTCCCACATTGCTATTCCAACCAGGTCACATGGGTCAATGCGTTTGACAGCACGCTCACTCACCTGACAACCTCAGTTAGCTTTGCATGTGCTCAAGCCACCAGAAGGTGTCACTAGAGCAGGATGCGATCCAGAAATCCTGGCTAACGAAACCGTCCCACTCCCTGGGCGATGCCAGCCCAAATGCATTGCCCATTGGGTTTCCCGCCACCCGTGGCACTGTCAAGCAGTTAAGGCTTGAACTATGAAACAGCTGCCCACTTTCTTATTGATCACTTTTTATGTTATTTAAGATGTTATGATTTCAGTTCTGTTTTATTTATATTTGTATCGTTTTGAAAAAAGTTTTGAAAGAAGCAGTGTGTTGGTAAACGATTGAATAATATGAATTTTTAATCACTTGAAATGCAGACAGAATAAAGGAAATAAATAGCAAAAACATGTTTTGCTAAAGAATCTTGACTGGAATCAAGTGCGAAAAACATCCAAAACAAAATAAACAGCAGAAAATTATGAAACCGAGCCAATAAAAATTGACTTTTTTTCCGGCGGTTGAGGCATTCAAGGATTTAGGAAAGAATCCTACTGTACCTTGAGAAACACACATATAACTACAATTTCTGCTCAAATCATCTATTGATCGATGATTTGCGTGAAAATGTACGTTTTGTGCACACATCTCAAGGTAGTATTAGGTTCTTAGGGTGTCGGTCTGACTGAAGATTAAGGCCAGGACAATCGCAGAGCTTGGAAAATAAACTGGTGGTACAACACAAAACTAAATGTTTATCAACAAGGATAGTAATGGTAAAAATGGCAGATAACATGTAAAAGCAAGTGAGAAAGATACAATGTGGAATGTGACAATGTGCAAAAGGCTACTTTTCAGCTACGACATTCACTATTGTGTCTTATTGTTTAGGTCATCATGATAATGAACATGTAGTAAAAATCAATCGTGAACATAATGAATTTTGAAATTATATAAATTCTACTGTTAAAGCACAAATAAATAACTTGACTCTTGGTAAATAAAAAATACAAATAAGGAATGGATGAAAATAAAGCAAAACCTAAACAACAATGGCAAGATGTCCATGATTGGTAAACACAAACACAAACATGAAAGCGTTCTGGTGAACAAACAAGCATTTAGCAATTACAGCTATCGACAAATCACCATAAAGCAAACATGAATTCATTGCAGAAAGCAAATGGTGGCTTGCACACTAACACAAAGCAATAGAGCAAGCGTTTCATGGCCAACCTCTCCAGTCACTAGTGTGACTTAATACCTCAAAATCCTGACTTTTAACGATCAAACGCTCCAGGAATACTGTCACCCATCTTTAGGAGAGGGATGGGGGCTTTGAGCAGTCACACTAAAACCACACCTTTTAGAATATTGTTTGTCTGTTCATTTGACTTACTTTCTGCCTCGGGTCGAGTTATAACTCCCTCCGTATTTCTTCCGATTAAGGATGAGAGCAGCAATTTCTGGCACGTAGCGAGCAAACATGGCCTACATGCATGGAACAGAAAAAGACAACGGGCATGCAGAGGATGGTTCTACTGAGCCAGAGGCAGTAGAGCCTCCCAGTAATACTTACTTTCTCCCATTAACCGCACTATAGGAACCGCCATATTTCTTGCGGTTTCCTATTAACTCTATGATTTCAGGGACGTAGCTTGCAAACATGGCCTAAGGAGAAGATAGGAGACAGAAGAAGAAACTAAAAAAAAGATAGGCAAAAGAGAGACCAGGGCGTCTATTTTTGCTTAAAATATATCTGTAAAATCTGAAAACTCTATTTAAAAAGTTACAAGGAAAAATGTTTATTGTGCAGCAGGTTAAAGATCTAGAACTTTAATTCCTACAGGACAGTGAATCCTAAAAAAAAGAGTGATTACCAAACCTATAAAAATATGTAACTTATCCAGTGTTTACAGATATTTGTTTAGGAAAAAAGAAGGAAAAAAATGACACAGTTGACAATCTCTGACGCCAATCTGTGGTGGAAAAAGTTAAAGCAAATAAAAAAGGTAGAAAAATACCTTAGATGCCATGTTTTGTCCAACAAACACCAATGCCAGGTTGATTTGAATAGTACAGCCTTAAAGCAACATAGCGGGAAATTACATACTGTACATTCTTACAAACTGCTAACTGTTTTGTTAATTCAACGCAAAGTACTGTATATACAACTTAAATTTAAGAAATCCTGAGATGAAGGCTAATAAATATGTTTGCATACTGTCCAAACTAGATCTATAGCACTGTGCTACGGTCCAAACAGGCTTTCTTCCACTGTCATCCAAAATAGAAATAATCAAGTCAAATCCACCTAGTAAACGCTAATCGGTTGTGGTTGTATATCGCGTTTAACGTCAACGTGTCTTAGCCTGCTGGAATTTGTTGCTGTGCCATGTTGACCATGAAGCCGGCCTACAGATCACTCCTTTCAACGTGTTTGTTGGAAGGGGGAAAGGGAGAAAGGGCTCACAAATTGACTTTCCTGAAACCACACATTACCATAGCTAACAAAAAAACGTCAATGCAGGATATGCTCACGAATACAACTTTACAATGTGATCAGTCAACTATGCATATACCTTCGGAACAATTATTATAGAGTAAGTATTAGAGGTGTATAATCCTTACCAATATAATACATTCAACAATAATTAACCTTGGGGCCAACAGAAAACACGAAACAAACATAAACTACAAGATGACGATGGCGCTTGGATTACAACAGCGACTGAAGTGCCAAGACTTCCCAGCTGTTGAAAACATCAGCACGGTAAATGAATCATGATGGCTGGAGATGCAGTCATATGTTCAAAGGATGTAAGTGGGTTAGGATGAAGTAAAACAAGAGGGACTTTTACCAAACCACCAAGGATGAAGAAGACCATGAAAAGTCGCCCGAGGGTGGTTTTTGCATACACATCTCCATAGCCCACAGTGGACATGGTCACCATGAGTAGGTAGACACATTCCCAGTAGGAAAGTGCCTGGGAATTTTGGAAGTTTTCCCAAGGATCCCCTGAGTTTTCCACCTAGAACAGAGGTCACAATACTGGAAATTGAAAGAGAAAATGCATTTTCTATGTACTTACCCTTACTGACTTACATTCTAATGTAAAAACTTGCCAACTAATATACTTACTAATTTACAGTCCATTCTAGCTTGGTAACTAACCAATTACTGACTATATTATTGACTTACTTTAATTTGTTTGTCATTCAGACACTCTAATTTACTGTCTCCACAAATGCAATAAATAATTACATTTTCTGAAGGTATTACTATGCTGCCATCTAGTGGCAATTCTGGATCTGTTTTAACAGGCCCGAAAATGGTCTAACGTTACAGCACAGCATCAGAGCGATTCAGGTAGTCCATGTGTTTACACAACGTTACGCCCATTCATGTCTATTAGCATGTGTCAGCCACAGAGTACAATATTTACCACCATACAGTTCATTCTCCTTCTGTTTGGCCTTAATAGCGCTGGCGAACTTACCAAATGTATGAAGCCTGCAGCTGTTAACCATGTGCTTATGAAGATTGAACATAAGTTCACCAGTTTTATGGAATTGCTATTGAAAACAAGAGGGCCAGACAACATCAGTTAGCATTTATCGTGTTAAAGAGCAAAATACCTATATTGAGAAAGATACAGGATCCACATTTCAACAAAAGGTCAAACTAGTGATATAATATTGTAATATGACAGAACACAGAGTAGTTTTACTGCTTGAGTAATTGAAATATGCCCTTGCACACATCATAAATGTCTAACATAGATCTGGGTTGAAAAACCTCCTTTGGGATAAAAGGATAATAGCTTGTTATACTCAGCTAATATGATGTAACAGCAGAAGCAGAAAAGAACTGCTTCAATACCAAATCGTTTGTATTCTTAAGGAATCTCACAGAATACGATTTACGAATCACGTTTGAATACAGAATTAACTGTGCATTCGAATCTCCCTCAAGACCGACAGGATTTCAGAAAAACATTTCAGATGTATTTTTCTGAAATGAATCCCCAAACGTGGGCAAGGACCTGGGCATTGGGACTCTGACGTATTTGCACATGGTGTTTGAGGGTGTCCATGAAGCAAACAGAAAAAGAGACCAAAGGACCATATCAAGATGTTGTGACCACTGAAAAACCCAGGGCAGGGACCAAGTGAGAGCACAAGTCCCAGAGTCGAGAACAGGCATAATGGAATAGTTGGGATGAGGAAATTAGTATGTCCAAGTTCTTAGAATATTTGAATCTAGAGTATGTTCTAACGGTCAATTTGGAGTGACTAAATAATTGGTATGGTAATTTTTAGCATAGCCTGATCCGGGTTGGAATATACTGTCTGTCGTGTTCTGGTTTTACCATCCCAGTAAATGAGTCTGTGGATTACTCGGAAACATTTGGTGAGCTATAAGCTCTTCCGGACATCTGTGCAGCACAAGCTTTAATTTTAAGCAGCGGTTTAAATTATAGAATTCATCATGTTCCATAAGTGGCACGCCCTGAATTGAAATGAAAATATAAGATTTGGGTGAATTTTTTATCACTCATATTATACAACCACTATTTCAAGTTATGATTAAAAAAAAATTAAGGAAATATATTATTTCAGGAAATCTCAAAAATCTCGTGATGGCTTGTCTAACCGGGAATCATAATATTTATAATTAGCAGTAAAGTTGGTATTGTACCACAAGCTGGACACATACATAAAGGCTGTATCCACAAGTTAATATGATTCTAGAGATGTAGATAAAAAACCTCATGCCAGAATCCTGAACTATCATTTTAATCCTGCTTTATTTTTATATACATTTGATACATTGATATATAACTCTGTTTCCAAAAAAGTTGGGACACTGTGTAAAATCTAAATAAAAATAGAATTCAATGATCGGCAAACCATTCAATCTTTATATTCAATACAACATAGTACATGTTATTGTTTCTTGAAAACTATATGCCCACTTTGAATTTGAGACCAGCAGCACATTTCAAAAAAGTTGTGACAGAGGCAACAAAAGATTGGAAAAGTTGTGTAACACAAAAAAACTAAACTTGGTGAAATATCTCACAACTAATGAGGCTAATCAGCAGACCCTATTTAAGTTGCTGTGTTTCTTCCTGAGTTCGTGGATCATTGTTTGTGTTGTGTTTCAATTCTGGGTGGTTTCATTACAATTCATTACAATTCAAAGGATGTATTACAGCTCTCCGTCTCAGGATCTGCCCTTCAACCGTGACAGAAAGATCCACCTCAACAGGACCAAGCGGACCTGGGCCATGGGGGAACTCTGTAGTAAGGAACTCGTCACTGAGGAGGAAAACCTCTGGTCTGGTCCTGGACCAAGCCCGAGATCCAGGGTGGTGGTGATGCTGGCGGGGACATTGTTGACATTCCCAAGCACAGGCCCAACGGCCGCCCAGGAGACCCCCCCATGACATTTTTTGGGGGGCTGTGGGTCCAGTGTGAGGGATGGGAGTTGGTGCTGCTGCCAGACTGGGGGGGGCTCGCGCCACTGCACTCGTGGGGTTCTGGGAGGAGCCTCTGCAGCATTGGGACCAGGGGATGGTGGAAGAGAAGACCTGCCGGGCCTCGCCTGGTAACCCCGGTGCCAGTTTTAGAGGAACATACACGTATAACAGCATGGCTGTTCAAATTGGTCAGTATCAACATTTGTTGAAGTTAAATATAGGGCTAAATAATTTGCACATCATTGCATTCTGTTTTTGTACGCAGCATCCCATCTTTTTTGGAAACAGGGTTATAAAAAACAGTAGTTTGGTGGAAGATGGGAAATGTTCGCGATTTATTAAAATAAAAACGTATCAGTCGTTCAACAGTTGATTATTTCAAGTTTAATTACGTGGATCCACGGGAACGATCATCACAACATGACAAATGATGAACAGGGTAATGCCATGACAGACTGCTCTGCCTGACATTATTGCTTTTTCCTCTTTATACAACTTCTTGTCAGCTCCAAATATATTATCTCTTATGGTATAAGATACTTACAAAAACTCTACATTGTCATAGTAACCATAGTTCTAGGTCATAGTTAACAGACTTCCTGATCCAAAATACCCATGGTCTCTGTCCTGCCCAAATGGAAGAAACAGAGGAGACACAGGCACATTCACCTTGGAGCCATCTGTACAGGGCCATAGATAAGATAGGTTTGAAGCCTGGTGCCTTCAGTTGTAGCCATAATCACTCCTAAGAACAGGGCATGCTGACCCAGGTCTTCTATACGTGGCAACCATGAAGTCTAAAACAAATTCAGGCCTTGTCTAAAACAGTCTTAAGTATTCCTTCCTTTCGTCCCATTAGGGACAATCAAATAATTAATTTATTCCAGTATTAAAATACACTATATATTTTTTTTATTATTCTATTTTAAACACAAGACTGCAGTTTTTCAGATTTTCAAGAATGCCTGAATTCCTGGTAATAATAGCCGTAAAAATTAATAATGTTTAGTTCTGTTGTTCCCCAATTATGACAGAAATGCAGCAAATTGTTCCCTAGGAATGAAGGTATGCCTTTCTCCCAGGATGAGTGCATTTTTAGTGAATGAAGGTATGCCTTTCTCCCAGGATGAGTGCATTTTTAGTGAATGAAGGTATGACTTTCTCCCAGGATGAGTGCATTTTTAGTGAATGAAGGTATGCCTTTCTCCCAGGATGAGTGCATTTTTAGTGAATGAAGGTATGCCTTTCTCCCAGGATGAGTGCATTTTTTGTGAATGAAGGTATGCCTTTTTCAGCTAGATACTCGCAGAAGTAAATTTTCATCCAGTAATTTGTTTGTAGACAAGATTTTATATTTATTACGTCTGTAGCGCTACACAATATCATATGATACACGGGTCTCTTTACTGACATATGGCTGTTCTATTTAATCAAGAGCAGCTACATAGGTCATTATGTTAATTATAACTGTTAGCACATTTTTGGTGAGAAATGCCCAGTGATTTATTTATAAGCTTCCCTTAAATGTCCAGATCGTCAGCGCTTCACATTGTTGGTATACAGCAACAGGGACTGAGAGAGTTGTTGGTAAAACGTTAAGTGTATGTTAAGTGTATGTTAAATGTATGTTAAATGTATGTTAAGTGTATGTTAAGTGTATGTTACCACTGCACGGAAGTAGGTGGCGCCTCAAACATTTTGACCCTTAAACTATGCCAACATTTCCCTAGTATCAATGTTCCCATAGTAACACAGAACCATGAATAAACCACAGGTACAGTGACAGAACTAATATTTTATAATTTACACTCAGCACTGAAAATCGAATTGGTCATTACATTATAAGAGCCCAGACATTTACATATTTTAAGCATGTTCTTTATTAAAGAGTAAGAATCCTAAAACTGTCATAAGGTAGTTAGTGAAAATAGAGTTAATATGAAACACATCCGGCTGAAGTTAAACACAGTGAAGATAGAGAAAATAAAATGCACTTACCTTGTTTTTAATATATTCAAAAACTGTAAGATTTCTGAGAACTGTATCAGTCTTAAGGCCCTTAAAAACCTCAAGCCTGTGTAAGAGAAAAGTTAAAGTTACTCAGAGAGAATCCTTTGCACATGTTCTTCAAATCAAGTCATTGTTATTGGCCAGTACATCAATCTTCTAAAACACACCAAAACCAAACAGCCTACCTTTAAAGCCCTCATCCATAGTTAAGCCCTTCAATGGAGTCATAACTACTTGCTAACACAAGCAAACAAGAATTGCAGCAACAAAGCAGAACCAAGTGATGTGCCTTTCTGAGGACCAGTATCGCTGCGGTGGAGCGAGTTAAAACAACTACAGAAAGGACTTTCAGAAAAATGACCAATTCTGCCTCAGCGTATCTTTCCAAGAATAAATACAAAGCCAATGGCTCATACACTGTTAAAATCCAAGAACACTAAATTACACCGCCTCAGCATGTAGCCAGATACACCTTCTATTACTAGGGACTGGAATAGTGACGGAGCAAGAGATGAAAATCTGGATTATTCTGACCAAAGACAGGTGGAAAATCCTGGCAGAACACTCATCAGCTATGATGTCAGATAATCCCAAATTCATAAAAAATAAAATACTGCTTAAGTCTGAGCACCCTTCCAAAGATTCAAGGACAATGCACACACACACACACACACACACACACACAATGCACACACTCACTCACACACACACACACACACACACAATGCACACACTCACACACACACGCACACTCACACACGCCAATAAACACTAACATAAATACAAACAATCAAACATCCTATGCCTAGTCATGTTCAGGACACCAGTTTAATCTGATCATCCAATCGTTTAATTTGTACTCTAAATTTATTTGTATTTTTTATAAAGCACAAACCTCCGCTCCAATTTCACACGCAACAGGGCTCTCAGCCCCACATTAAATTGGATGGACAGAACTGTCGCTACAACGGTGCTAAAGAACTATGTACTACAGTGCTGTATCTTAGTCCCAAATTATTTTTGGTGTAGTTAACCATGTACTACAGTAATCTATCTCAGTCCTGTATCATTTTGGATGTACTACGGTAATGTATCTCAGTCCCACATCATTTCGGATGTACTACGGTAATGTATCTCAGTCCCACATCATTTCGGATGTACTACGGTAAAGTATCTCAGTCCCACATCATTTCGGATGTACTACGGTAATGTATCTCAGTCACACATAATTTCAAATGTACTACGGTAATGTATCTCAGTCCCACATCATTTCGGATGTACTACGGTAATGTATCTCAGTCCCACATCATTTCGGATGTACTACGGTAATGTATCTCAGTCCCACATAATTTCAAATGTACTACGGTAATGTATCTCAGTCACACATAATTTCAAATGTACTACGGTAATGTAAACGAGATCCGGGTCTGATTTGAAATCATGAATGTTGCATCACCCAGATTATTGAAACTTAGTTGTTTCAAAAACAGTCGTCAAATATTGAACTGTCCCCCATGACCAACTATCATTGCACGTGAAACATTAAATGACTGAATATTGCATCATACTGTATATAAGCATACAGTGTAGAAACAAATGCCTTCAACAGCTCTACAAGAGAGTGACATTATGTGGATGTTAACTACGTGTTGCTTTGATTTGCTCTTGTGTAGGTATACTTGGCAAAGTACAAAAGCCTAAAAGTTTAACTCTAATATAATAACCTAATACAAAGCATATAGTCCTCATCTCTTTCAGTCAGTAAAATGTTTTATACATATAATAATAATTAGGTCAACCACAGTCCCAAGACTCCACGATCCAAATGAAGCATCTCCATAGACATTCTTTACAGCCTTTGGAAACAAAATGTTTTCAGATTAAAGATGCCGAGGTAAATCAAATGTCTATAGTCTATAACAACAAACCCTTGTCACTTCCTCTAGGATCATTTGTGAGGTTATTTCAGCCAGATGGCAACTCCACACAAAAAACAGGACCAGATCCCTTCGTTCCATCCTCTCTGTCTGTTCCTGTCTCAAATTTTCTGTCTGTCTCTCATTCTTTCTGTATCTCTGTTACTCTCTGTCTTCCTGTCTCTCTCTCGCTGGCCAGGTGACATGACTGCCAGCTGTGGACCAGGCCGAGGCAGCCAACTTTGGTGTTTCCAATAGATCCTGTTTATCGGCTAGCTAGGTCTTACCCCAGTACGAGATGAAATAGAAGCAGGAAGTCAACGTGTGACGAATGTTTTTTGGGTCCTCCTTTTCCACAGCCTGCAAACGTTGTCCCATCTTGACCCTGTAGCCGTTCTGAAAGAGTTCCCCGCAAGACTTCTTCCGCCTCCGCGTGCTCTGAAGTGTCTCTGATCGTGTGCCCCCATCCGGCCCGCGGTACACTAACATCTTAGTGGGAATCATGGCGTCCAATGTCTGGGAAGTTTGACGCGTTCTCCTGCGAGGTTGAGGGGCAAGTTGGCCGAAGCGAGCTGTGGCGTTTCCTGTCTGTCAGTGGCCTGACATGGCTCCGTCACAGGCTATGCAATCTCCGGGTCGACGTTATCAAAACCCTCACGACAGCTATCTGTCTCCCCCTTCCCTTCTGTTAGCACCCGGCGAATCAATCAAAGGTACTCAGCATCTATCTGACAGCGAAGAAAAGAGCGGCAGGTGGGCTCAACGTGTCTGTGTCTACCAGGAAGAGATGGAGAAAAAAAAACAGGTTCTTGTAGGCGTGTCAGGGATCAGATTTACAAGCGACACTCGTACTGATCCATCACCGTTAGGCTCATGAGTGGTATATGTCCAGCTTAAAACAAGCCCCTGTTCTGTTCCATCAGGATATTACAGAATAAGCTCCTTTAGGAATCACCCCCCCTCATTGAAAGATGGAGACTAGGCGGAGTGAAAGGGAAGTCTGTCCCATTTCCTGGACACTGTACTGTCCTTCTGAACAGGCAGCAGTCGGCCTGTTAGATGTTCTGCCATGGACAGTCCTTTTGGTTTTCAATGTAATGTTGTCATCACAAAGGAAGTGTATCACCATGCGATGAGTGCCTGCAGATTCAAACTGTGCAAACCTGAGTGTCTTCAGCCATCACAGATCTATTACAAATCTATTTTCTCTTTACTTGAATGAATCTCAACTGCTGCAAAGCTGACCGCCAGCTATATAAAAGCCTGAGATACATTTGCTATTGAAAATGTATGTGAAGTCAAATTGAAACATCAGTTTTCAGTTATATCAGAATCCAGAATCAACACAACGTATCCAGCGAGATTACAGAAAACGTACAGATATTTTTCTCAATATCTGTAAGTGGAATAATTTATGACTGCACACTAAAAGCCTGTTCAGTTTACATAAATCACTCTGGAGTAAATAGATGTCGCATATGGAATTAGCTGCTTTCCTGTCTCACAGAGTGAATGACTCAAATACTTTCACAGAGTGAATGACTGAAATGCTTTCACAGAGTGAATGACTGAAATGCTTTACAGAGTGAATGACTGAAACTCTTTTACAGAGTGAATGACTGAAATGCTTTCACAGAGTGAATGATTGAAAGGCTTTACAGAGTGAATGACTGAAATGGCAAAATACGTAAACTGTACTCGCAGGATAGCTGAGCACCATCACTTAATTCAATTACTCATCACTTTGCCAAGAAAAGCATAAAAGACAGTAACTTGCATGTTTACAATTACAGTGACTTGCAGGTTTTACTCCCAACTGACAGCTAAGTGTTTCTGGGCCAATGGATGTTTGCAGACATGTGTCCTGTGTTCCAGTGTGTGTACAGGTTTTCATCTATGGGTGTTTAGCATGTTTGCGTGGTTACGTGTGCGTCTCTTTCAGAATGTTTAGTCAACAATGTTTATTCATTGAGAAACTGAGTCTGACCCAATGATGCTGGTTCATTGTGTGCCAGGCAGCCCAGCGTTGTTAAGCTCTGAACACAGAAGCTGCAGCATGACTACGGGGGTAAATCCAATTCCAAATAATGTCAAATACTTAAGCTGTGCTAGATTGAGACGGTCTGGCTTAATGAAAGAATACAATAGTTGGAAAAGCCAAACCGTCCAGCCCGCTAGCCAGGCTATAGTCAAAACTCTAATAATTTCATTTAAATATTCAAATAGCATTCTATGGTCATAGAACCAGTCAAATAGTGTTTGAACCCGTGTCTGCTCCCCTATGATCATAGAACCAGTCAAATAGGGTTTGAACCCGTGTCTGCTCCCCTATGGTCATAGAACCAGTCAAATAGGGGTTGAACCCGTGTCTGCTCCCCTATGGTCATAGAACCAGTCAAATAGTGTTTGAACCCATGTCTGCTCCCCTATGGTCATAGAACCAGTCAAATAGGGGTTGAACCCGTGTCTGCTCCCCTATGGTCATAGAACCAGTCAAATAGTGTTTGAACCCGTGTCTGCTCCCCTATGGGCATAGAACCAGTCAAATAGTGTTTGAACCGGTGTCTGCTCCCCTATGGTCATTGAACCAGTCAAATAGGGTTTGAACCCGTGTCTGCTCCCCTATGGTCATTAAAATAATCACGTGGACCTTCACCACCACAACCAGCGTTTCCTCAACCGACCGCAGATCCAGCAGGATTAGTCGAGCTGTGAAAGATGTTTTCACAGATTTGGGCAGTTAGTTGAGCGTCAGAGTGGCCAGGGCACGGTCATCTATCCATCATCTATACTTAAAAGCAACTGAGTGCTAAAGCTGGTCTGGTTGGGATCCACATAGGAGCCCAGCAGATGGCAGTGTTCACTTACGACATCAGTCCAGCCACTCTGGGGCATTGGAAGTGGCCTGTAGTGAGGTGTCTGATATAGCTGCAGGGACCCTAGGTTCACTCGTCAAATGTAGTTAATGGGAACTTAATGGGAAATAGGGTGCCATTTTGGACATCTGCCTATGTGCCCTGATCATAAGTAGGGCACTATTAAGTAAACGGGTTGCCCTTTGGGACGCGGGCCGACAGTCATATGGTGATGAGTGTTGAGGCACTGAACTGTGATTGAAGGCTCGCAAAAACAAAGCCTTATCAAGGACCTGCATGTGATGAAGCAGAAAATCACCTCTCCACTCTAATCTCCTATAGACCTCGTTCTCTTTCCTCTTCTCCCTCCATGTGACGTAAGCCAGGCTTCGTCATCGGTACCTGCTTAGTGCAGAACCTTTCGCCCAAATGAGTTCACTAAGTAGGGAATAGGCTGCTGTTCAGGACGTCACTCATTTAGCAGATTGACTTCTGTTTCCTGTCGGTCAGGTGGCAGACACACCTCAACAAAAGCCTATTAACTAGAATATCAGTTTGAAATGCACTTTCAATTACAAACCACTTTCATCTGTTCAATTATCATTACATGCAGCTGGGCAAAGCAAAATAGCTTATTTCCTGAGGAGGGCATTCAAATGACCTGGATGGGACCAGACCATCGATAATGTCACAGGGGCCAATTTAAGTAGCTAAACACAATATGCTTATAAGTGAATGAGCGTAGGCTACTGTCCAAGATACGGGAATCAAGTAAAATCAGAGTTTGCCAGTGAAGAATAAAAAGGGATCAGTATGAAAAACATTGAACACAGACGGTCCACTAGGGTGCGATGCACAGCGCCGAGGGTTAACCGTAAAAGGCAGCTGGACCATAAAACACCACATTTGCCAAAACCTGTAGGCTCTGTGGATTGATGGACAGAAAAGGGCAAATCCTCTTCCGACCGACCAAGACCAAAACAACCACAGTATATCGTGTGTGGACCGACCCATATAACAAACACGCACATTATATTCAGCACTTACCAAGCCAGCTCCTGTTGAGGTAAACGGATACAAACACCGGGGGCACTGTGAAGAAGTCCACCACTGAGTTCACTTCCAGCCAGAACCACAGCTTGTCATTGGCCGCTATGAACTGAGGATGGAGAGGAACCAATTAATTACATTCCACCGTCACCTTTTCACAATGACACGAAACAGCGGTTGATTCATGGTGTAAAGAAGCCTTAAAGAAAGTAATGGAACTAAGATGGATGCCAAATGGTACAAAGAGCAGATAAGCAATTTATTGTCAGCAATCTTCTGAAGGCAGATCTACCTTGACAGCAGACATTATGTTAATGGCCCTGTTATAAAATAACAAATGAACAGCAACAAACACACATGACAAATACTACCAGGGAAATACATAATGTATTCCAATAAAGAGCTGCTTTACATAACATCGACTCATTTTAAAACCATTCTGGTGGCCAAGCACCAAGGTTAGTAGCCATCTCCGACCGAAAAGGGACGTTTGTTACTTTCCCCACAGAAAATACGAACATTTCTGAGTGGAGTTCAAAAGGCATTTGGTTATCTGAAGTGCAGCACTTCACAACTACTTTGTTACTGTCGGCGTACTGATGGTCTGTAGATTCTGCATTAGCCTGATGATTTTCAGTTACGCAGGCCCCCACCCAAATCTTCTTTTGTGTTCATTCAGGCTATTCTTCAGGATGGTGATGTTGGAAGAGCTTGGAGAGCAGGCACTGGGTCAGGAAGGCGGTGGGACAGCTAGCTGCTCCACACTCAAGCCAAATTCAAAGTGCTTCTGGCATCACTCTACTCACGTACTCTGGATAAGAGTAACAGCCGTGTGAGTTTTTTAACATGTTAGTATTTTATGAGTTCTTCCAAGTATAGGTTTGAGGTGGGGACGCGTAGTCACAGAGGACACAGCCCGTTCTAAATACAAGCTACGCCGTCGACGTTAAGACAACCTGTCACTTACTGTCATCTCTGCCGGGGGGGGGGGGGTTGATCAGAACGAGACAAGAAACATCAACCTTTGTTTCAGACAGACGTTCCTTAACCCAGTTCCTGAGTAGCACTAACAACAAACATTCTGTCTGTAGACCCGGCCCAAGAACACCTGAATCAACTTCCCAACTACCCATCAGGCCCAGAATGGGTTAAATATGTTGTCTGGGGTAATGTCACATATGTGTACTGATGTGGGCATGGGAGTCTTGGAGTTGTGAAGCGCTGGTTTAAAATGCTACAGTTTTACTGAGTGCAATGCTTAAATGTAAATGTTACGTGTCTAAAACGTTGTTTCATGCCATGACTGAGACATCTCCAGCTTAACAACTGGCGTACAGATCTGATTTAGCATTGCTTACCCGTAGACCAAAGTACAAGAGGAAGAAGATGTTGAAAGCCATATCGATCTGTAGTGTGAAGTCTTTGTAGAAGTACTGGCAGGACTCAATGGGGCTGTCAGAAACAGAAAACAAAAATGGTTCAAACATCTCACTGAAGATACATTCTCTACAGTTTATTTTTCCTGTAAATTCCATTTATTTAGAATTAGTCCAGTAATGTAGTGTAGGATTCTCTTATCTGGATCCAGTCACCACCTTGCTCCATCCAATAACAGCCGTCATAAACATTACACCATCATCTTGAAAAGGGTGACTGCTGTTTTTATGCCTAAATTAAATTTTCCACATGTCACATTAACGTGGCTTAGCGCAATGTCGGTATACCACTGTTAACACAGTCAGGCTTTGTGTTCTAAAAATAGCACAAAGGACAGCGGATCCACATCCACTGTCCCAGAACAAGGAGAATAATGATCAGTAACACAGAGCCGGGTTCTTCTGTCTGAAGGTTGGGAGGGTTACATATCAGAACCACCACAGCTTGTAAAGTTGCCAGCTTATCCGTTTGGAAGGCTAGTTTTATCATAGCACTTTTCTGTTCATCGTGTAAAGACTGTACACAAGTGGTTCTACTTGATTGTGGTTGTTGGCCAATGAACGCTCACTCCTCGCGACAGGTGTGTGCTGGCCGAAACGACCTGGTCGAGTGAGCAGAGTGAGAAGAAGCAGCACAGACTGATCAAGATGTGCATTTGAGGTCATCTGTTTTGATCTTCAAACAGACACATTATACCGTTGTGAAGTTGACATAATATCATACTTGCAAAACGGACTTTACAAATTTGAGAGGGAAGAAATATTTGGGAGAAAATGATTTGCAACAATAATGAGTATTGTTTAAAATCATATTAACATTGCAAATAACAATACAACAAAATATAAACAAGAATAACATTTACTTTAATAACAAGTTTTTATAAAAATGATATATACAGTACAAGTAAAATGTTTGGACACACCTGCCATTCCAAGTCTGTCCACCAGGGGGCACTGACATTTTGTCTTTATTACAAAAAATAACATTACTGTGTCAACAAATATACACACTAATATAAAGATCAAAACCGCAGGCTTAAATGCCAATTAAAGGATGGTGTCTGTTTTCGCAGTCTGTTAGAGTAGCATATAATTGTATGCAAGCTAATGAAGACCATCAACTGGTGGATAGATGACAGAGCAGAGTAATTGCCATAGGGGGTTAGGATCTGGTCTGTTCAATAATTAACTGGCTGATCAGGAAGAGTTTCCTTTCTCAAAACACAAAAACCACTACATAAAAAGGCTGCAGGCCCATATTGTCTGAACACATGAGCGGAGTGACTGAGGATGAAGCTCTATTTTATTTCAGCAACTGTTGGTTGGACAATGGACAGCTGATAATATTCAGCCACAGCCATTGTTCAGAAGCCTTTATAAAAAATGTTAGTGCTCTCTATCCATTTATTTGTACTCAGGTCTAGTAAGTATTGACTTAGATTCCTTTTCAATTCCAGAATCCAAAGACAAATAACACAGTATTATTCAATCCCAACCAGAAAAACAAACACATGAACTACTTTAGTTAGAAGACAGAGAGCATTGCATTGGCTTGCCCGTAGGACATATCCTCTCTCCTCACTTATTCTCTCTGGGTCCTCGTTATCTCCTCGTTCTCAACATCTCTCTTTAGTCAGGGGAATTATGCAAACTTCTCCCAGTGACTTCCTGGAGATCCCTGCCGTGATCGCTGTCTGTCCGTGCCACAGTCCACAGTTTGTACGCCCTCACCCTCGAGAAGTTAAATTATTACTCAAGGAGGACTGAGGCCAGAACCTGGAGAGTTCCTAAACTGTGCAGCTCTCCCCAGTGTGAGTTCAGGGCTAATTTCAGCACGGGCCCATATCCGTTACAACGTGCTGTCATTCAACACTCATCACACAGAATGACATGCTGTTGACGGAGCCACTCTGTTCCTGAGGACGCCTCAAAAGCTGGTTGTTTATTTTGAAGTCTTTCTATTTCCAAGACAAACTGTGAGAAATAAAACGTCATGTGAAGCCGTAGTTTGGGTTGTAACCTGGAGAAGTGGCCAAGAGCACATAGATTGAAGCAATAAAGAGATTTTACACGCCAATTTTCAATACAAGTCGAATCTCAAAGACCGCAAAAACCCAAGTAGGGTTCTGTCAGGGGCAGGTGACGCAGGTGACAGGTCTCACACGGCGCGCGTGGCGCTGACACAGTCCAGAAAAGCAGTGGTAGCTGAGGGAGTGTCAATGGTACAAGTAAGGAAGGTGTGTCCGTCAGACTAACAGGCCTGGAGCTCTTTACCTGTCGCCTTAGCAACACCCAAAGCTGTAGCTCCCATCTGGGCCACGCTTTGCCAGCTGCATGCTAGCATGAACATCTAACGGTGGGCAGTACTTCAGCTGCTGCCCTCTGCATCCACTCATAACACAGTATGAATTTCCACCATCACTCATTTACATAATGACATTAGGCCATCACTCATTTACATAATGACATTAGGCCATCAGTCATTTACACAATGACATTAGGCCATCACTCATTTACATAATGAGATTAAGCCATCACTCACTAACTATGACCAACAGAGATGCACCATTTCCTCAAGTGGACCTCAGCCTGGAGTACTTCCCAACTGGCCCGGCGGTTTAAGGCACTGCATCGCAGTGCCGACGTGTCCTCTGCAGTCCAGGTTTGATCTAGACTGTGCCACAGCCAATATGGCTGAGGGTCCCATAAGGTGGAGGAAAGGTGATTTCCATGCCCTACTGCACTCAGTCAGCTGCTTCTGGTGGGTCAGGTTACCAGTGCCTGACTGCAGTCCATGACGGTGGGAGCACTGACCCCCGACGCATCGATTCCGCCAACCTTTCGGTCACGTAAGAAGCAACACAGCTTGGCCAGGCGTGGATGAGAAAAGGCCGTAACCACCAATTGGACATTAAGAAAAGGTGGTGGTAAAAATGTAGAAACAAATCCATACAAATAAACGTGGGGGAAGAAGTAAACTTGGGCTAAGGTACAATAACACAGAAACAGTCAAAGACTCGAGACCAGGTGTGGTCAAACGATGACCACACTTCTGGCCCCCATACTGAACATATATACCACTCCATAAGTGTGTGGAAATTATCATGATAAACTCCATATATGTCTGTGTTGGTAATGAGGCTAACAAACAAAGCTCTGTAACATATGGCCATCACCACACCCTCCCCGTTCTCTGGGCTTTACAAAAACCTTTTAGTCCTCTTCCTTTACTTTCAAATGGCACATGCTATCTGCAATATCAGTAGGCTAAATACCAAAAGTGCAGCTGTTTTAATGCAGAAATCTGAAAGGGTGTATTGTCTGGTTTCCTAGTGTGTAATGAGTGATGCTGATTGTTCTTGAACAGGAACTTTGGTCTTTCCTGTCTGTTTGGTTCTGTTCAGTCTGCTTAAGGCATTATGGGGTTTAAGCCATTTTATCTGTGGGTAAAGGATTGTCAGTGTTCGTACAGTTTATTTTTAAGCAGGCAGGGGACCATTTATCATTTACCCGGAAAGGACTGATCTCTCTGATGTGTGAAAGTAATGACAGGACAGAGGGCAGATAGGGCTGGATGCAGCATGAATTATAGAAATAAGAATCAGAATTAGAGGATATGTGGTCGGCCATTTTGGTAAGGGATTTGGTCGACTTTAACTGCCAGGTACGTTGGTTAGCTAGATCATTGTGGAGAAATTACAACATACATTTTAGAAATCATCTACTGTCAGACAACATTCCAGTTAGACATTTAATTCCATCAAGTCGTCCACAGCCATACACGTGTATTTTAATGAAGACCCTCATGAACCAACTAAATGATTAAACAGCGTACATAAAACACATAACGTCTGTCAATACATGCTGCCTGCAGGAAGGGGGTCACTGAGCTCTTCCCCTTTCTAGTTTAAAACAAAAACATAAAACACAATGGAAAACATATATGAGTTTTATATACAAACACAGGACGATACTTTAGGTAGTCAGTAGTTCAGTTGTACAATGCCCGATATAAAGCATCATCAGAAAGCTTTCACACCCTCTCACTTTCTCCAGAGGTTTATGTATTATACATTAAATGTATAATGTATGACATCAATCTAAACACCATATCATATAATGAATAAGGGAAACACTATTTTAGAAATGTGTGCTATTTTATTGGAAATAAAAAACGAAGACATCCCATGTACTGTATGACATTCAACTGTTAACAGATTTTCTTACTACAGGATTTCTCCCCGACCAAAAAAGACTGGGTAGGACTTCTCCCCGACCAAAAAAGACTGGGTAGGACTTCTCCCCGACCAAAAAAGACTGGGTAGGACTTCTCCCGACAAAAAAAGACTGGGTAGATTCTTCTCCCCGACCAAAAAAGACTGGGTAGGACTTCTCCCCGACCAAAAAAGACTGGGTAGATTCTTCTCCCCGACCAAAAAAGACTGGGTAGGACTTCTCCCGACCAAAAAAGACTGGGTAGGACTTCTCCCGACAAAAAAAGACTGGGTAGGACTTCTCCCCGACCAAAAAAGACTGGGTAGATTCTTCTCCCGACCAAAAAAGACTGGGTAGGACTTCTCCCCGACCAAAAAAGACTGGGTAG
>JACXGJ010010677.1:0-21385 GCA_016801105.1 Esox niger
CTGGCTCGGGCGGCGGAGGAGAGGCCGGGACAGAAGGGGGCGCCGCTGGCTCGGGCGGCGGAGGAGCCGGGCTGGACCGGGGAGGCGGTCGTTGGCGTCGTTGGCAGCCCGTCCTCCGTGGGCGGCATCGTTGGCGGACAGTCCTCCGTGGGCGGCGTCGTTGGCGGACAGTCCTCTCTGAGCGGCGGAGGCGGCCAGTCCTCGCTGAGCGGCGGAGGCGGCCAGACCTCGGTGAGCGGCGGAGGCGGCCAGACCTCGGTGAGCGGCACGTCCTCCGTGGGCGGCGTCGTTGGCGGCCAGTCCTCCGTGGGCGGCGGCGGAGGCGGAGGCAGCCAGTCATCGCTGAGCGGCGGATGCGGCCAGACCTCGGTGAGCGGCGGAGGCGGCCAGTCTTCCGTGGGCGGCGGAGGCGGCCCGTCCTCCGTGGGCGGCGTCGTTTACACTTTTCCTGTTGTCAACCCCAAATAAACTGAAACATAATTTTCCTTAATAACAACAAAAACCTATGAGGAACAGGAAAGGTGGTTGCCAAGTTGTAGATTAATGCAAGCAGCTCTTTTTTTACAACCCAAACTTCTTCCGGTCATGGTAAGGTATTTTTCTTCACCTTAATCTTAGGTATCCTTACTTCCCAATTGCAATTTTCCATATCCTTCCCCATTTGAAGTCCTAATACCTTGATTCTGTCTTTCCTTCTATCAGATCCCAGTTTTGAATTGATTCTTTCCAATTAAGACAAAGAATTTCACTTTTAGCTTTATTTACCGTAGTCCCTGATTGAAAACACGTCACACATTGATTATGTCTCACTCACTGACCTTTTGTCTGACAAGAGAAGGGATGAACCATCCATATACAGTGGGGAGAACAAGTATTTGATACACTGATGATTTTGCAGGTTTTCCTACTTACAAAGCATGTAGAGGTCTGTAATTTTTACCATAGGTACACTTCAGCTGTTTGAGATGGAATCTCAAGTATTTGATCACCTACCAACCAGTAAGAATTCCGGCCCTCACAGACCTGTTAGTTTTTCTTTAAGAAGCACTCCTGTACTCCACTCATTACCTGTATTAACAGCAACTGTTTGAACCTGCATAAAGACACCTGTCCACACACACAAGCAGACTCCAACCTCTCCACAATGGCCAAGACCAGAGAGCTGTGTAAGGACATCAGGGATAAAATTGTAGACCTTCACAAGGCTGGGAGGGGCTACAGGACAATAGGCAAGCAGATTGGTGAGAAGGCAACAACTGTTGGCACAATTATTAGAAAATGGAAGAAGTTCAGATGACGGTCAAACTCCCTCGATCTGGGGCTCCATGCAAGATCTCACCCCGTGGGTCATCAATGATCATGAGGAAGGTGAGGGATCAGCCCAGAACTACACGGCAGGACCTGGTCAATGACCTGAAGAGAGCTGGGACCACAGTCTCAAAATGTCCAGGCCTGTCTGAAGTTTGCCAATGACCATGTGGATGATCCAGAGGAGGAATGGGAGAAGGTCATGTTGTCTGATGAGACAGAAATAGAGCTTTTTGGTCTAAACTCCACTCGCCATGTTTAGAGGAAGAAGAAGGATGAGTTCAACCCCAAGAACACCATCACAACCGTGAAGCATGGATGTGGAATCATAATTCTTTGGGGATGCTTTTCTGCAAAGGGGACAGAACGACTGCACCGTATTGAGGGGAGGATGGATGGGGCTATGTATCGCGAGATCTTGGCCAACAACCTCCTTCCCTCAGTAAGAGCATTGAAGATGGGTCATAGCTGGGTCTTCCAGCATGACAACGAACCGAAACACACAGCCAGGGCAACTAAGGAGTGGCTCCATAAGAAGCATCTCAAAGTCCTGGAGTGGCCTAGCCAGTCTCCAGACCTGAACCCAATAGAAAATCTTTGGAGGGAGCTGAAAGTCCGTATTGTCCAGCGACAGCCCCGAATCCTGAAGGATCTGGAGAAGGTCTGTATGTAGGAGTGGGCCAAAATCCCTGCTGCAGTGTGTGCACACCTGGTCAAGAACTACAGGAAACGTATGATCTCTGTAATTGGGGTGATGACAATTTCATCGATATACACTCTTAAAGGAGTAAGAACAGAGACAAAATTATGTTGGCACAATTAGCAGTTTATTTGCAAATAGAGAGACTCGTCAAACGCTTACAGAATAAGCAATTGAGGAGCCTCTAAAGGATAAATACTGAACAGTCCGTATTTATTACAGTTAAAAGGGGTGTGGCAAGATGCTACCCATCAATCTTAGGTCGCACAGGTGGGAGGGTTGTCCCCCAAACGTATCCTTCCTGCCATAATGTTTACTGTTGTGTTTACCTAAAGGGCCAACTGCCCCTACATTCTCCCAACAACCACATTCCTCAGGAACAAAGGACATATACCCTTAATGGTTTAGCCAGTTGAGCAGATGGTCAGAGAACCTAATGATCCTCTGACATAATACAGATGTTTCACAACCAATGACCAGAGTTACATACTAGGTAATAGATAAGCAAACATGTCTCCAATGTACATTAGTTAAGAAATTGCCACAAACATCCATCCTCTTGATACCACATCAACCCTTGGTATCAACCCTTAAACAATTTCTTCATTAGGATACAGACTGCAACAAAACAGTACTCCTTAACCACATGACCCTGTTGATATCATTAACCTAATGATTAGAGAATATAACAAACCTGAAACATCTGGATCTTTATTTACACACTTATAGACCATTACCTTAATAGGAACTCCAAGACCACACATTTTCATTACCCAGAACTATAACATACTACAGCAAAACTTTAATGTTAAAACCATTGGCTAAAGGAAGTAATTTCAGGTGACACACACATATACTGACAGTATGGGGTAAGTTGCATCGACACATTGGAGTGTAAACACCAATCACTGAATACATCCTAAAATGTTATACTTGTACAAAGTTCTTTAATGCCAATTGCTTTATTCACTGAAAAGTCAATTTTGTGGTTCCAATAAGATGTACTTCCAAAGTCATCACAAATGTTCTGCTCCTCCAAACATCAGACAGTAAGTTATGAACCATTTCTTGGCAGACCGATGTACCAGACGTCAGATGTATATTACAAGGTGTTGTCCTTCATAGTTAAAATGCAGGATACAACGACACAGCTCTTGTTGTCTCCATTCTAGGGGCTCAATCAGCCAGGACAGAAGAATCTGTGTGTTCTCCTTTGTGAATACCAAAATGACCAGTTTTATCTAAGGGCTCTAGCTGAAGGCCGGGTAGGAAGTGATGGTCATCTCATGGTAGAATCATCAGGACTAGAATTAGTCCAGCTGTCAGGAACCAGGCAATACCGTAGACCATCTAGTGAAGAACAATCCGCTTGCAGCTGTGGGACAGTCCGTGTGTGTGTGTGTGAGATCCATCTTATCTCAGCCCACCTCACAATTGTCCGTAAAGCCAAACTCAGTCTCTCTGGCTCCAACCAGTCCTTTATTGCTGAATCACTTTCAAGTGTCCTGTACCTGTCAGTGAATTCTCATTGAGAAGAAAGTTGCAACTGCACAGTACACAATCAGAAATATGTCCATTACATTAGTTTGTTGCTTCTTGCTAATGCATTAGAACACAGTCCTACCAAACACTTAAACTTGTATACCGGAATATCCAATATCTTTCTGTTTCCTTTATCTAGGTAGATTAGAACAGTTGTAAACAGTAACAGAATAGTGGAAACACTAACATTCCTGGTGCTTCTGTTCTGCTAGTGTAGCACCATAACACGTCCACTCTTTTTTTGTTGTTGGTTTAACAACCAACAATAAACAAAACTATAAGAACAGAAGAACAATTTCCTATTATTGTTCCAATTACTCATCAGTTAAGATAGTTTGCTTACGTTAAAGTATCACTCTTAAAGAATAGTTCCTAAACAATTCTTAGTTAATCATCTAATCAGATCTCGGTAGATATATAATTATATTTGATTGTTTTGTCTTGGACCTACCATCAAATTCACCTTTGGTTCACATAAATGATCAAACACCTTATTGCAAATCAAAACATTTTTCTACAAGATGAAACCCAGTGTGAATTTCTCCAAGCTTTTATCTGTTTACCCTAGCACATCAAAGACATTGCAATCCTGTCATAAATCATGACCCCCCCATTCGTCCTATCTCTCCAGACCTTGTCCTAAAACAGGGTGTGAGGGTCTCAATTAAGTATAACTAATCTTTATCTAGGAATATGTTGCACTTTTACACAGGGAAGCAAAGAATCCAGATACAATTTCCATATTTTTGCACTGTTCAACTCACATCTGTACTAGATAAACTCTCAAAGTACTAATTACAATTTTCTGTAAAAAAAAAATCTCAAGGCAGGTCTGAACCCAGACTTGCTGTTTGAGAGATAGCTGATGGTCGTAACCAATCCAAAACCAGAATAATGAAACAGTATTAACTGTAGCCAAATTAGAAAACCCAATGTTGATAATGTCACCAGTAAATCTGTCTCTCCTCCAAGGAGATCAAAAATCCATTTCAAGCAGACCTCCCCACCCACAATGGTGTTTGTGTGAGTGAGTTGCGCACTCCAGGGAGTCTGCACCTCTCTTTACAATTTAGACTATGTAAAACTTCTCAACTTGGTTTTCTAGAATCGAACTTGACGCAAAATTGCTTTCTCCGTTTCAATTAAAACATAGCAAAACGTAGTACCCATGTAAGGAATAGCAAAATGTGCTCCCTGCACCTTTTTACCTACCTATTCCAAAATACATGAGATTAACATGGTTACTTCTAATCAAATATCAAACAAACAAACTGAACAGTCAAATTCTCATAATCACTATTCATCCCAACAAATTAGTTGTTTCTCAGCTAAACCAAATCCAAAATGTAAGATGTATTCTACTCAACCATAACCATGTTAGGTTTTACATCAAACAAAACAATTCCTGCAAAAGGTCACTGTACATTCTGCTGCCTTCTATATGGTCCTAATTGGATAATCAATCAATCAAATCAATCAAATGTATTTTATAAAGCCCTTTTTACATCAGCAGTTGTCACAAAGTGCTTTCACAAAATACCCAACCTTAAACACCAAGGAGCAAACAACAGTAGTGTTGAACTTTAGTGGCTAGGAAAAACTCCCTATGAGAGCCGAAATTTAGGAAGAAACCTAGAGAGGAACCAGGCTCCGAGGAGACACCGGGAAGAGAGGGGGGTCAGGACAGTGGCAGCTGTGATCTTGATCTGCAACACAACCAGGAGGACTTTGGATAGGGACCGGGACGAGTCATGCCTTGTACTCCGCATGTGTGGGTTAGGACCTCGTGTCCTCCTTATTTGAAGACAACAGAAAATAGGGAAAATTTTGAAAATGCATTTACTAGATCTAAAGGGATTTATAGTGGAGAAGGAGAACTGACTGACCCTACTCACTCCCCGAGCACAATAATATAGCAGCGTAAGACGTTGGGGCTGAGACAGGGGGGTCCAGTGACACTGTGGCCCCATCCGGAGGAGGCCCAGGACAGGGCCCAACAGGCAGAAAACAGTCCACCCACATTGCCAAGCATCAACCAGAGGGACACCCACCAACCGCAATCATTCTGAATGAGTGCCGAGTATTGCCAGCAGAGCACACCCCAATGCACCAGTGTGCAATAGAGGGACAACTACAAGCCAGTGACTTCGCCCCCGAATGGCATTGGAGGGAGGGCATCCCAGTGGGGATGAGAGCTCACCTGGCAAGACAGCAAGGGTGGACATAACTGATTGCAGGTCTTGCAATTTTTCTGGGTCTCATCTAAGATTTACAAAAAAAAACATAGCTCCAGTTCTGATACCATCCTCATCCCTCTACTCCATGCCATGCAAAACAGTACAGGATATCTTCTGTCCTGACTTTCCCTGAATACATGACAACAGTACTGTTTTCAGAGAAAAAAAGTACACAACTGTTCTTGAGTCTCTTTCAGATAATGTAATTATTTGTAGGTTGCTCAGACAAGTATTATTAACTTTTTTCGGGTTAAAATGGTCAATACATCTTTCAAACAGGGTGAAAGAAATCACCTCAAAATGTTTTCCCTGTCAGGGCAAAATCTAGCTGATGTGCAGAAAGAACATGGATGATCAGTTGTCTATCCATATCCATATTCTCATATAGTTCAAATCTGACAACATTCTGATGAGTCATGGACGCTGCCATGTTGAAGCAGGACCTCACAGCATTCCACTTCGTAACAGCAAACAAAAGTCTTCAAACCTAACTCAGTTGTACAGCAATTGCTTGTTGAGAAAGCCTGGGTGCCACACCGTCACGATCACAGTGTCTCCCTTGCCAGGTCAGTCTATCAGCTTGTTTTGAAACAAATTTCATAGCCTTTTATTTATCTCACAAAAACTAGTTTGCCCTATTAACCAATAATTCACTTTCTTAATTTCCTTTAAAACATAGTATCTAGTAGTTATTAATCAAATAGCTATCTATGTTCTGACAATGTCAAGAAGTCATCTTTACAGATCCAGGTGGTTGACCATTATAATCATGAAAAAAGACACCCTTTAATGAAAAAGCTATACCGCTTTAATTGAAAAGATAAATGACATCGTAAAAAAAACACAGCATTTGAATATCCATGATATATTTTATGAAGCACATTGTTTGACAAGATTAATGCTGTTTCCAACATAATTAACATAATAACATATTAATGTTATGTCTGTTAACTAAAAACCTGTTGCATCGCTATGTTTTGTGTTTTGTGAAAGCACTTGAGAACTGCTGATGTAAAAAGGGCTTTATAAAATACATTTGATTGATTGATTGATTGATCTTACAAATCTAATCAAGATAAGGAAAGCTCAGAAGGCCTTGCACTTGGAAAACATAGTCTCTTCTATCTTAGCAGTTACATGTATAGACTTCCATCAAAATGTTTGAAAAACTGTACATTATTAATATAGACATTAGATGATATCATATCATCATTGGTGCCAACCCGCCCTCCATTCAGGGCTTATACAAAACCAGTCAGTAAAAGGGCAGGAAACATCACAGCAAATCCATCACACCCTGGATTTAACCTGTTCCACCCCCTCCCCACTGGTAGGTGCTACAGAACGCTGTACGCCAAAATGAACAGACACAGGAACAACATAAAGTGATACACTTTAATTTCTTGAATACATTTTACTTACTTATAGATCTGTATTTTTAGAACACACACATTGATTTCATGAACCTATATGTTCTGTTTATGAGTTTGGCAAACATTACCTAAAAAGATACTGAATAAGTGGTTCAATCAATATATAGTATCTTTAAAACTTGCTAAAGACATAGTGCATCTCTATCTTAGAACAGCGTACAAGTTGTCGCATGTTTTTCTTGAATTCAGAGCTTTTATGTTTTCCTACCTACTAGACTCAAACTAATATTTTACCGTTAAGGTACCCAGCAGTTTTCACTGAAATTCAGAGTTCCTAAGATTTTCGACAAAAAACAACACCACTGAGTATGTATACAATAGATGTGGCCAAAGAAAATCATAAAATTGGGTTAACCCCATTAGTTTATTTTTTAAAACACCTAGGTCCTAGGTCTATACAGGTTATTTTATTCCGAAAATAATTATATCTTAGAAAAAACATTAGACTGTTAAAAATATTTTATATAGGTGTTATTTTCCGTTACATGTGATATCCATGAACAAATGTCATGCAGCCAGAAGTCAGGATAGAGCCATCTTTATTCAGCATAACACGTCAACGTTAACAGTCCATAGATCTTTCATTTCTCTCTCTCCTGTCACAAGGTGCGAGAGAGAGGAATCCAAGAAGGGAGATGGAGGCAAATGCAGGGGTGCAAGATAAATCCTTTTAATTAAACTAAATGCAAAACAAAACTGAAAACAGAACCGAGTGCCGTGCACTACTAAAAACAGAACAAACAAAAAACTAGGCGAACAGGCAAGAGCAAACACGAAACAGGCAGCAACAAACAAACATTGACAATGACCCAACAAAGACAGGGAGAAACTGGCAGAACTAAATACACTGACTCACAAGGAGAACAGAATCAGGTGGGGGCAAAACATAGGTGAAAGAAATAAACTGATCAACTGAAACAAGAACAGGAGAGACCAAACAAGGACATGACAAATCTCAGACAAACAGAAAACATGGAACGGAACAGCCCCAGCAGGCCGTGACTGTGACATCTCCAATGAATACAGAAAGAACACAATCTTTATACCCTAATACAAGGGAGGCAGCCAATGGTCAAAACCAGCAATTACACAGTCAAATACCCTCCAATAAGAAAGGCTTATCTTACAAATGACCCTTGTATGGTATCTTCAAGCATATGGTCAATGGTCATATCCATCAAGCCTGTGACAGTCACATGGGCAACTCCTAGCAGGAGGTATGGACAGCACGGGTGGGGCCCATCTATTTCAGACAACACGTCGTATTTATACTCCTTTGCTAAGAATTGGTTAGCACATCTGTGTTGTGTTAAGTTTCTCAAGCTTAATTTCTCCCATAGGTCACATTGTTTGACTAGGTTAAAGCTGTTACAAAATTTACAAACATGAAATACAAAAAAAAATATTTGTAAGTTTAGATTCTTTAGATCCAGTTGTCAGTTTGGTAAACTTATGAGCTTGGCAAACATAAGCTGAAAAGGTAATTAAATCAATATTTAGTAACTTTAAAACTAACTAGCTAAAAACATGATGCACTTAATAAAACTGAGAACAGTACACCCTTGGACTACAAAGTCTCTTTGGTCACGGCACTCACAGTATATGACTTGACTTCACCAAGCAAACAAATGTTTGAACAACTTAACATTAATAATATAACCTGTTATGTACTAGAAATCATTTGTATGTACTGAAATCAAGTGATATTTTATTTATGCCCAATAAAGGCTAAAACATAATTTTATGAGCTTGTCAAACATTACCTGGGAAGGCATTGCTCAGAAAACTATTTAAAAACATGTTAAGCAATTATATCTCACAAACAAATCAAGGGTAGCTGAAAACATCAAACACTTGGGGTCTTTGCTTTGTATTCTGGAATGTTCTACTCAGATTTGCAACTACAACATACTTAGTTGTTTCAGTGAGGGGATATTTTTTTATAATACATTTTTTGTATTCTGGGCTGTGCTACTCATACTTGGAACCATGGCGCAAAAACAAGTATTTACTATGACCCAACAATCCCGGAAGTGATTAAAAACAGTGTTGTAAAGGTCATATTTAAATAATAAAATATTGGACAACATTTATGAATTGCTGAGCATACAGTCTACTATTGCGTGTCAACTATCCCTTTGGATATATTCCAGAGAATTTAACATGCTTTACGCTATGATTTTATTTTTAGGCTTTCACTTTTATAGATAGTCTTGGAGTTAAGGGCTGATTAAAACATAATTTTATTTCATTATTGGAATACTAAACGCTAATCTGTGTTTCAGAATAAACTTTACCTTTCCTAGGTATGATCCATTTGCATGGGTAATTGCCAAATATCTCTAGCCCTTATGTGAATACATATGTAACACCAAACCTGAAGCAGATATTCCAAGAGAATGTGTCGCCTGTGTGTCATTTGGCATGTTTCACTGGAAACATATGCAGATTTTCTATTCGAACCCTTTGAAACAGATTGGGTTCATTATTTGGACAATAACTCAAAAAGTAGGCAACAAAAACTAACATTATTTTCATCTCTCAGATCTACAGTGTTTATATACATATGCTGATATGTTTCTGCTGACAGGGCTACCAGTTCTCCTGGCCTTTTCAAGCTAACCCTAACTGCAATGCATGCTGGGTAATCAACCAAAGTAAAAACCATGGGACAAATACTCAGGGCTAAGGCTATACTGAATCCTGTGTCTATAGTTTAGGAGTGAAGCTTGTTGGACATATCATTTTAAGTTGGTCACCCCCTTGTTTTTGGACAGCAGGCTTTTTGAATTCTTAACACTTCTGAGTGCTTTACCTTTATTTGCAACCATGACACAAAATTACACCCTAGCTCTTTCAGTGGGGGCTGGGCTTTTTAATGTGAATATTGCATTCTGGAACAATACATTGAAGTCTAACTTCCTGTCAGAACAGTAAATCACCAGATGGCTCACAGTCTCTGAAAAGGGATCTTGCAATGTCTGTAAAGTAATTAACAAGCCAGAGCCGTCCTTTCCCTGAGAAACCCAGCACCCTTGGTCAATAGCCTAAAGGATGACACCTGAGTTCTATAGAAATGCTTCATTGGTGCATTGATTATTTCCGGAACATGCCACTTTTCTGTTTTCTATTCTACGGCCTATATCAAGTCAAGGGTGTATCTGGTCACTGGTGTATCGCTCTGTACCAAAGCCATTATTGTTATTTTCCTTATGCATTCATTATTCAAACTTTAAAATCCCTTATACACATTTTAAAACAAGTTACAGAAACCCATGGAAATAAAAAAGCTAGTCATGAAACTGTACACGCACACATACACACATCCAAGGAAACCTCATAAAACCCTTGACCAGCCTCTCCCTTCCCTTACCCATCACCCTGACCCCTCTTGACCAGCCCACCTTCCTCTGAGAAGGCCACCGCCCCCATCAACCATTCCTAAGAAACACAGCCCTCTTGATCACACCCTGCACTTCTTTGGTGCATCAAATATTTCTGAAAGTCAGGGCCACCATTGGACTATCGCTCAGCACCAAAGCTACTATTGTTCTCAGGCAGTCACTTGAAACAAAGATCTTAAATATTTAGGGAAAATTAAAAGGCCAACCCAATCTTTGGCAAAACAGTGAAAATCTACCTCTTATTTTTAGCTTAAATCCAAGTTACCAGACACACATCCCGGGCAACCTCATAAACCCTACCAACTTCCCTGAGCAGACCAGCTTGATCAAACCCCTACCTGTCCCAGGCTCATCTCCCACCCGTGAGAAACACATAAGGAAAACATACACCTAGGAAAACATATACATAAATCACTTTTTTTACCCAAACATCCTGGGCCAAACTTATAAAATACACCCCTCCCATATAGACATCTGTGAAGTCAGAAAATGACCCCTTTTAACCTTTTGACATGAGCAATAAATTCTTAATCCCATAATCACCTTTTACTTCCAGTCACACCGCTCTAAGTTCAAAGGTAAATCCCTAAAGCCATAAATCAGACGTTTACACAAAAGTGGCACAAACAATATCCTATCTCTCCCTCTTATATGTATACAGAATGGATAACCTATATTACTATAGCATTATCTTTATTTTACCTGGTAAATATGACTAGAAACTGTTATTTTCTGCAACACCCTGGGAGCAATGCAGGAAACTCCTTTGATTAGGGACAGAACAATAATTTTGACCTTTTTATCTCAGACTGATCATGCAACCTTTCGGTCAGATACTCAAGCTACTAGGACAACTGCCCCATTCTGGGTTTGATTATAAAATGGATTTTACTTCATAAAGTGGTTTCCACAGTCACCTATTTGGGTCATAGTCGTATTGACCATGTACAAAATCTTTAATAAATGGTTAATGTACAAAATCATAAACATTTTTGGGAACTTTTATAGGCTTTTATACTCAAATACCTTGAACTATAACTTCAGTCAAAACAGCTTATGTGCTCACTGTAATCATGTGTAGGAAAAACTGAATTTTCACAAAGTTAATGATACGCTCACAAGACCAGAAATCAAAGGATGCATTACCTCCCACAGGTTACTGAGGTCCTTAAAAGTAGTTTGACCAACTGATGTCAGCCACACATTTATATTAATTGTAGCAGAACCATACGCTATGGAATTTTCGACCCAATATGAAAGCTGAGATTTTGTTGAAAGGAATGGCATATGGAACATATTCCTACATGAAAGCTGAAGATACTTCTTGTCTGGATACTCAGTCTTTGAGATGAGCCTGTCTAGAGATTAAAGGTTGTGCCATATTCTTAAAATGTCTTCTTAATAAACTTAACTGTGTTCTTGGGGATATTCAATTCCTTGCAAACTTTCTTACATCCTACCCCTGGTTTTTAAGAATCTTATTCAGATTTGGTTTAGATGCTTGTTCATCTTCATGATGTAGTTTGTGAAACCCCTTACGCTACAGGACTTCTACAGACAACTGGTTATAACACAGCTCATTCAGGAGCTGTGTTTATAGCAAAGGGACTGAATACAGTGAGGGGAAAAAGTATTTGATCCCGTGCTGATTTTGTACATTTGCCCACTGACAAAGAAATGATCAGTCTATCATTTTAATGGTAAGTTTATTTGAATAGTGAGAGACAGAATAACAAAAAAAAATCCAGAAAAAACACAAGTAAAATATTTTACATATTGATTTGCATTTTAATGAGGGAAGTAAGTATTTGACCCCTCTGTAAAACATTATTTAGTACTTGGTGGCAAAACCCATGTTGGCAGTAACAGAGGTCACATGTTTCTTGTAGATGGCCACCAGGTTTGCACACATCTCAGGAGGGATTTTGTCCCACTCCTCTTTGCAGATCTTCTCCAAATCATGAAGGTTTTGAGGCTGACGTTTGGCAACTCAAACCTTCAGCTCCCTCCACAGATTTTCTATGGGAACAAGGTCTGGAGAATGGCTAGGCCACTCCAGGCACTTAATGTGCTTCTTCTTGAGCTACTCCTTTATTTCCTTGGCCATGTGTTTGGATCATTGTCATGCTGGAATACCCATCCATGACCCATTTTCAATGCCCTGGCTGAGGGAAGGAGGTTCTCACCCGAGATTACATGGCCCCTGTGACGGTGAGGTGACGGACTGCTCCGCCATCTCCCGCTTTCTCCATCTTTCCAGTCTCCATGTACTTTCCAGTCTCCGTTGACCTGACAACATCACATCATGACAGCCCCGTCCATCGTCCCTTTGATGCGGTGAAGTTGTCCTGTACGCTTAGCTGAAAAACACTCCCAAAGCATAATTTCCACCGCCATGTTTGTTATAGGCAGCATTCCTACTCCTCAAACACAGTGAGTTGAGTTGATGCCAAATAACTTGATTTTTGGTCTCATCTGACCACAACACTCGCCCAGTTCTCCTCTGAATCATTCAGGTGTTCACTGGCAAACTTCACACGGCCTGTACATGTGCTTTCTTGAGCAGGGGGACATTGCTGGCAGTCCTTTACGGCGTAGTGTGTTACCAGTTGTTTTCCTAAGATGGCTATGGTCCCAGCTGCCTTAAAATCATTGACAAAATCCCCCAGTGTAGTTCTGGGATGATTCGTCACTGTTCTCATGATCATTGTAACTCTGCAAGGCGAGATCCTTGCATGGAGCCCCAGACTGAGGGAGATTGACAGTTCTTTTGTGATTTTTCTGTTTGCGAATAATCGCACCAACTGTTGACACCTTCTCACCAAGCTGCTTGGCGATGGTCTTGTAGCCCATTTCAGCCTTGTGTAGGTCTACAGTCTTGTCACTGACATCCTTCGACAGCTCTTTGGTTTTGGCCATGGTGGAGAGTTTGGAATCTGATTAATCGCTTCTGTGGACAGGTGTCTTTTATACAGGTAACAAGCTGAGATCCCTTTAAGAGTGTGCTCCTAATCTCAGCTCGTTACCTGTATAAAAGACACCTGGGAACCAGAAATATTTCTGATTTAGAGGGGATCAAATACTTAATTCCCTCATCAAAATTCAAATCAATGTATAACATTTTGGACATTCGTTTTTCGGGATTTTGTCGCTGTTATTCTGCTTCTCTCTGTTCAAATAAACCTACTATTAAAATTAGACTGATCATTTCTTTGTCAGTGGGGAAACGTACAAAATCAGCAGGGGATCAAATACTTTTTTCCATCACTGTTCTTATACAATTAATTTTGTTCTGTTTTTCATGCAAATCATTTAGACTAATTTACATATTTTAGTGTTACATTGACATAATGGACTTTTTGGTTGATTATTGGCAAATCAGATTTCATGCTATAACACAATCAAATGGGGATAAGTAGTGATGGCCAAAACAGGTTTCATTTGCGTTATTTTAGCAGCAGGATATGCTGGCAGTGCTCAGATATTCTTATTTAGCCATGATTGAAATGTATAAGGCAATATTGTTAACAGTCTAGTCTATAAAAAGTACAGACAATAAACATAAAATGTATAGACTAGATTGTCAGCTTTATTGCTGTATACATTTCATTTATGGCTTTTATTTTGAAAAAGAAAAGCTATGTTAGCGCTGCTAGTATTACATCTGGCTGCTAAAAGAACAGTAAAGAAGCCTTGAATGGCCATCACTAGAGAAATGTCTAAGTGCATTAATAATTTTGAATGGCACTGTAAACAGTTGAAACAGTACTGCGGGATTTCTGGGTTAAAATTGATACTTAAGTGGGGCAATTAACACTTATTGCTCTCCAGATGTCCAACGTGGCAGTTCCCATGCATTTTGGAAGGGTTGGGTTAAAAGAGGAAGTCAAGTTTCAGTTGGACCTTGGACTGTGCCAATGGATATAAAAGTCCATTTATTTATAACATAATAAAACTGGCTCAGAAAGTCCTGGCTGGAGGTGTGGAGTCATTTTTACCCCAGTTAAAGTGTTCTTTGAACACCCTACAATACAAACAATACAGACACTAATGCCCTTGCCTGCCCTTATCAGATAGATTACAACCTCTAATATAAAGAGCAGGTTGAGGATTCTGTCTTAATGCAAAGTGTTACCGCAAAGCATTCAGGCCCTACACTCTGCTAAACTCTGCTCTCTTCATGAAGTCAGCACAGTATATTGCCATCTTCATGTTCCTGGCTCTGGTTTGCGCAGTTCAGGTAGGGTCATAGCCCTGGATAGCAGATGAGATTAAGCTGTGTCTAAAATGTTTTATCTTGTTTTCGGTTTAACATGACAGTTAATTTTTCCCTTGCTACCTTTCCCTGGGATGTTTTTTTTACTTTCTTAAATAATTATATTTGTCAGATATAGAGTGGTAGTAATTTTCCATATATTACTTCAAGATAAAACTGCTTCAGATTGTAGCTACAATTTGTAGCAACTGTAGCTTGGCTTTGCCAAACTCATGTAGAGTACGGACAGTGACACATTTTAGTTTTTTGGGTTCTGTCTTCAAGCGGTCTTGATTTGTAATGATTGACTATGAGTTGACTGAATCTTTATTGTGAATTTTTTATGTTGGTTGGCCAAATACTTTGACCTAATCGTCTATGTTGGGAGACAGCAGATGAGTGGTAACAGGCCTTCTACTGAATGAACCAGCTACTGTGAGCCCAAACGTAAAATAATAAATTTCCAGGTGCAGACAGCTCCTGTGCCAGATGACAGGACAGGGATGAGGACAGGGCTGATTAGCCGGGCCAAACGCTCTTTGCTCTGGAGATGGAATACTCTAAAGCCTGTTGGGGCTGGCTGCAGGGACCATGCAGAGTGTGGCACCAAATACTGCAGGTACTGCATTTTAAGAGCGATACAGTGAAATGAATAATTAAACATTCAGGTGAATTGCTACAAAATTATTTCGGCTGTGCAAATTTTCACTCTTCTCCTCATATTTTGTTATAAAAATACATTATCATGAAAATGACATGCTTAGAAATGCACATCTCAATAATTCAATATTTTGTCCTATTTTCTGCAGGAAAAATATATGTTTGTTTCATGTTTTAACCTCTTGAACTCAGATGAGGTTGCAGATGTGAAATTGGACTCGACTAGTCTACACTGAATTTTATAACCTAAGAAACAACAAACCAGCAAGAAACAAAGCAACAAAATGTCAAACTTCACCAAAATAGCAGATACAGAAAAATACATTTTGCTTAGGGTCAGGTTTGAGACCAGTCAGCAAGGTATTTAAAATGACTAACTCATTTTAAACTGCTAATATCCCTTGGCCAAAGGTACTAGATACAGTGTAACAATAAATTTTGTAACTCTTTCTCAACTGTGGAGGTATGTAGATATTGAGATATTCACATATGATCAACAAATGTTTGAAAACAAAATACAGGCATGATTCACAAAATAACATGTAGCACATTGAGTTTATTGAAATGCAAGACATGCACAACTGTGACAATTGAAACATTAAATTATTTGTAAATACTGTTTAAATACATTTGTATGTTTTTTTAGAGATTATAATGCAAGTATGTTTTTTTTTCTTGAATTAAAGCAAATGCTTCTGACTGACTGACCGACCGACCAAGTGTCTGAGTGATTGATCTAGTGAGTGACAACCCATTGTTAAAAAGCCTACGCTGATGATTCAACTATGCTTAGAGACGAAGTCAGCCACACAGGACACCGGGTATTGAAGGGACAAAACAAATTAGGATTAGTTGAGGATAAACAAAAACTTCACTGGCTACCAGCTTCGGTAGCTGAAAATACTAAGACAAAGTTAAAACAGTTCATGGTTATGGACAAACTGCAAACGACATATCTAAAATCATAAGTTGCTTGAAGTGTTGGACTGTGTCCTGAAACGCTGCTCTCTCACTCAAGAAGAGTAGGCGCAATAAAAAAAATATTGCTCTCTCCCTAATATGCTTGACAAAACTTTCTGCTTCATGCAGCATTTTTAGAGTTGATGTCCCGTTCGCAATATACTCTTTGGTCTTATAGAGCAGGTTCCTTAGAGACAGCAAAAATAATATTGTCCTCACTGCTTCCATCCATATACCCTGCGAAAGCACGTGTCATGTACGAAGAAATACGTACAGGACATCCACCCAAAATAACGTATTTTACATTTTGACGTAACTGGTGGACATTAGGTGCCAGTGGACGAGGCTTTAAACCACCTAGCACATTTCTCTGGGCTTTTTATAAAAGACAATATATTAATGAATCAATCTCTTGCTCACTCGCTGAGTTGATTGTGTACGTGTGCAACGTGGGAACTTAGCTAGATATTTAAGGTGGCATACATGCGGCGGGAGTTCTTGTGTGTAGCTACTATGTAATAGAATCCTGCCGGTGCCACTGAATAGTTACCTGAAAGCAAATTATTGTGATCATCGCAAATAACTAGTTGAAGGTCATAGTTTTCATTATATGTAATGTAAGCTATAGCTATTTGCTAGCCATCTACAGTACCGGTAATCTGTGTCTTATTTAACACGTAAAACGTATCTCTCTGTAGGTTGAGCTCTGATAATCACAACAATGTTTACATTGACCATTTGGCATAGGGGTTAGGGTCTTGGAAACCTGATCTTTGCTAGGTAAACATGCCCTGCAATGTATATATCAGCTTGTAACCAACATTACAGTGAGAAGAGATTGGAGATGGGATTGAGGTTGTGTAAGGAAGACCAGGTCCGTAACCTCATGAACAAGGTAATAAGCAATTGAATTACTCTCTCCGTTGACAACCAGGTCAATTCATTATTTCAACCACTATACGAAACAGCTGATTTCTAACAACACAGGGAGGAAAAATGGCTAATTGGGCCCAATTTGGACATTTTCACTTAGGGGCATACTCAGTTTTGTTGCTAGCGGTTTAGACATTAATGGCTGTATGTTGTGTTATTTTGAGGGGACAGCAAATTTACACTGTTATACAAGCTGTACACTCACTACTTTACATTGTAGCAATGTGACATTTCTTCAGTGTTGTCACGTGAAAAAAATATAATCAAATATTTGCAATAAATCTGAATGGTTCAGGACCTGAATATATTTCTGATAGGGTTGAAGAATATAAACCGAGCAGGGCTCTTCGATCCATGAACACAGGACAGCTAGTAGTGCCCAGAGACCAAGCAAAACATGGAGAAGCTGTGTTTAGCAGTTATGCTGTACACAAATGGAATAAACTACTAGAAGCTCTTAACATATACATTTTAAAATTCAGGTAAAAAACACTTGAATTTTCACATGCTTTTGAGTGAGCCTTATAGCTTCCTTATAGATGTGCTTATGACTAAGCCTTATAGCTTCCTTATAGATGTTTTTATCCTGTTCTTTTTCTTTTCATATTTTGTTATTCTATTTTTTATTATTATGATGTTGTTTTGATTTGAGTACTTCTTTTTGTTATTTTATTTTTTAGAAATTTTCTTTTTCTTTTTGAAGCACAATGAATTGATTCGATGTATGAATGTGCAATATAAATAAACTTGCTTGCTAAGAAAATGTCAGGAAAATCCTACTAGAACAGCTAAGTCACTTTAATTGATGGCAGGTGTGTAATGACTTCTATTTAACATGAGTTTGAATGCGATCTGTGAATTCTGAACACAGCCACATCCCCAGTTATAAGATGGTGTGCACATTTATGCAACCAGGATATTGCAAGGTTTTTATTAAAAAAATCCCCCTTCAAAGATGCCAGTTTTATTCAATTTAATTGTTCACATTATAGTCACTGTGGTGCCGAAAAGAGAGCTGAGCCGGAAGGCAAAGCTCTCGATATACCGATATTTTTTATTCCTACCCTCACCTAGGGTCATGAGGACTGGGTCATGACTGAAAGAATTAGATCGTGGGTACAAGCGGCTGAAATTAGTTTTCTCAGAAGGGTGGCTGGCGTCACCCTTAGAGATAGGGTGAGAAGCTCAGTCTTCCGTGAGGAACTCAGAGTAGAGCCGCTGCTCCTTTGCATTGAAAGGAGCCAGTTGAGGTGGTTTGGGCATCTGGCAAGGATGCCCCCAGGGCGTCTCCCTAGGGAGGTGTTCCAGGCACGTCCATCTGGGAGGAGTCCTTGGTGTAGGCCCGGGACTAGGTGGAGAGATTATATTTGGCCTGAGAATGGCTCAGGATCCCAGTCAGAGCTGGCAAATGTAGCTTGGGAAAGTGAAGTTTGGGGCAACCCGATACTGGATGAAGTAGACATTATAGGTCACATTAAAAGTGGAAAAAGTTCTGACATGATTTATCTTTGTCTCATTCTTTTACATCACAAAAATCTGGCATTCTAACAGGGGTGTGTAGACTTTTGTATCCACTATATATATACATCGATCAGCCATAACATTATGACCACTGACAGGGGAAGGTCAAAACCGCAGCACTTGTGGGGTGTTGCCGTTCTGCAGTGGTCAGTGACTATCAAAAGTGGTCCAAGGAAGGAAAAGTGGTGAACCGACGTCAGGGTCATGGCCAAGGCTTATTGATGGGAGCAAAGGCTGGCCTGTGTGGTCCGATCCAACAGATGAGCTACTGTAGCTCAAATATCTGAAAACATTTATGCTGGTACTAATAGAAAAGTGTCAGAAGAAAAAGTGCATTGCAGTATGTTGCATATGGGGCTGCATAGCTGCAGACCAGTCAGGGTGCCCATGCTGACCCTTGTCCACTGCCAAAAGCACCTACATTGGGCACATGAGCATCAGAACTGTACCATGGAGAAATTGAAAAAGTTGGCCTGGTCTGATCCATTACGTTTTCTTTTAAATCACGTGGAAGGTCAGGTGTGTGTGCATCGCTTACCTGGAGAACACATGGCACCACTATGCTTTGGGCAATGTTCTGCTGGAAAACCTTGGGTCCTGCCATTCATGTGGATGTTACTTTGACATGCACCTACCTGAGCATTGTTGCAGGTCACGTGAGCATCAGAACTGGACTATGGAGCAATGGAAGGTGGCCTGGTCTGATGAATCATTTACATCACGTGGATGGCTGGGTGCGTGTGTGTTGCTTATCTAGAGAATACATGGCACAAGGATGCACTGGTGGAAAAGGTAAGCTGGTGTAGGCAGTATGATGCTTTGGGCAATGTTTTGCTGGGTGACTTTGGGTTCTGCCATTTATGTGGATGTTACTTTGACATGTACCACCTAACTGAGGCATTGTTGCAGACCATGTGCATCCTTTCATGGCCACGGTATTCCCTGATGGCATTGGCTTCTTACAGATAATGCGCACTGCCATAAAGCAAAAATGGTATAGGAATCGTTTGAGGTACACATCAACAAGTTTATGGTGTTGACTTGGCCTCCAAAATCCCCAGATCTCAATCCAGTCAAGCATCTGAGGGATGTGCTGGACAAACAAATCCGATCCATGGAGGCCCCACCTTGCAATTTACAGGACTTGAATCTGGTACTAACGTCTTGGTGCCAGGTATCACAGCACACCTTCAGAAGTTTAGTGGAGTCCGTGCCTCGACGGGTCAGGGCTGTACTGGCTGCAAAAGGAGACCCACACAATATTAGACAGGTGGTCATAATGTTATGACTTATTGGTGTAAATCTGTAAGTAAAGATAGGTCTGGAAATGTTTTGACACTGCCAACATTTTAATAATTTTGACACTGTATGCAACCACAATGGATTTGAAATGAAACAACCGAGATGCAAATGAAGTGCAGTCTTTCGGCTTTAATTCAGGGGGTTGAACAAAAATATTTGCAACCATTTTCATACAGTCCCCTTATTCCAGGGGTTCACATATAACTGGACAAATTAAAATTATAATGAATAAAAAAATGTATTTAATCTTTGAATACTTTTGAAAACTTTTTTAAAATACTTTGTCGAGAATCCTTTGCAGGCAGTGATTGCTTCAAGTCTGGAACGCATGGACATCACCAAACTTTTGGTCTTTTGAAAAAGAGGGGGCCACATGTTTAAGGGCTGTTTAAGAGTTGTCATTTCTGTAAACACTTCCTCCAATTTGGATGTGAATAGCCTCAAAATAAAACTGAGAGATTGCGCTCTATTTAAGCACATATTAATTATTTAACTGTAACTTGAATACATTTTGGTGAAGAGATGAAATAACAAAACTCTTGTCAGTGTCCAATTACTTCCGGAACTAACTGTGTGTGATTGTGTGTGTATATATATATGTGGCCTGGTCTGATATATATATATATACAGTGGGGAGAACAAGTATTTGATACACTTCTGATTTTGCAGGTTTTCCTACTTACAAAGCATGTAGAGGTCTTTAATTTACCATAGGTACCCTTCAACTGTGAGAGATGGAATCTAAAATAAAAATCCAGAAAATCACATTGTATGATTTTAAATAATTAATTAGCATTTTATTGCATGACATAAGTATTTGATCACCTACCAACCGGTAGGAATTCCGGCTCTCACAGACCAGTTAGTTTTTCTTTAAGAAGTCCTCATGTTCTCCACTCATTACCTGTATTAGCTGCAACTGTTTGAACTTGTTACCTGTATAAAAGACACCTGTCCACACACTCAATCAAACAGACTCCAACCTCTCCACAATGGCCAAGACCAGAGAGCTGTGTAAGGACATCAGGGATAAAATTGTAGACCTGCACAAGGCTGGGATGGGCTACAGGACAACAGGCAAGCAGCTTGGTGAGAAGGCAACAACCGTTAGCGCAATTATTAGAAAATGG
>JACXGJ010010678.1:0-21383 GCA_016801105.1 Esox niger
TAAAAAGAAATATAAAAATCATTCATCAGCTTTGTAATTAATCACAGGCAATATTATTTTAGTATATTTTTGTTGTTATACTATGTTCACTACTTCCCACTACTTCCCCAGCCTTCCCAACCCTCAATAAATACATTCATAACACCTCACTCTTCCAGTCTGCATTTGAGTTCCTACCGATCTCTGACTGAACGATCCGGCCAACATGAACATGAACGTCTCGATGCAGGGTGCCTTGCTGGGACACCACAGTACCTTGCTTCAGGAAATCATGGCAGGACTACAGAGCCTGTCTACCAGTGTGACGGCCATCCGGGAGTAATTCAATTCCTTTGCCGAATCCCCAGTCACCCCCTACAACCTTCAGCCAGACACCCCGAAGGGGAGGGGCGAAACAACACATCAGCCGCCCTGGGCACGGAGAGGGATGCGAAGTCGGCTTAACCCGAACCCATGCAGGTGAAGCGATACCACATAGATAAGAAGGAACTACAGCGTCGTAGAGACAGCAACAGTTGCCTGTTTTGTGGTCGTTCGGGACATTACCTCGCTTCCTGTCCCCAGCGTCAGTCAAACCGAAGGGCTCGCTAGACATGGGAGATGTCCTAGCGAGCCTCAAGACCACCAACCTCCCAGACACACAACCACGCACACTGTTCCCTGCTACCCTTACCGTCGGTGGACACACATGCCAATATCAGGCCTGAATCGATTCCAGTGCAGCTTCCTAAACACAACACTGGTGGAACAGCTAGGGTTATCCACTGTCCGTTTGGAGGAGACCATCAACGCAACCGCCTTGGATAGCAGGTTGTTGGCACAGGTTACACACAGTACCAAACCCATTTACGTTTATCCAGTAACCACCACAAAGACATCAGGTTCCTGGTTATTCACTCACTTCGCATCCCCTTGATCCTGGGGCATAACTGGCTGGTTAAACACAACCCAACTATCGGGCAGGGAAGGGGACCTTCTGGGGTACAGCATGTTACTCTGAGTGCCTCCGGTCTGCTCGTAACCCGTCGAGGAATCCGCTGGAGAGAGACGCATAGCCACCCGACCTGTTCCAGGTTCCTGTGGAGCACCATGACTTAAACAAGCTATTAAAGTAAAGAACAGGCTTTCTCTCTTCCCCCTCACAGACCCTATGATTGCACAATTGAGCTGCTGCCTGGTGTCACCTACCCCATCTGTACAGCATCTCAAAGGCCGAAAGGGAAGTGCTGGAGAAGTACATCAGGGGGTCCCTGGAGGCTGGACTCATCCGTCCCTCCTCATCCCCCCTAGGCGCAGGATTCTTCTTTGTGGGTAAGAAGGATGGGGGCCTCAGGCCTTGCCATGACATTTTATTCGAAAGCTGCTTTGGAAAGTGGAGGAGGTGTTGGCTGCCCTCCCGAATGACCAGGGTCCCGGCAGCAGTCCTACTGATCGCCTCTTCGCTCCTGAATTTGTGCAGTGGGCACACGCCTCTTGGCTGACTTGTTACTCCGACACGGCACGGACTATTTCCTTCCTCAGACGCAGATTTTGGTGGCCCTCGATGGAGAGGGACACCCAGCAGTATGTCACTGCATGTCCCATGTGTTCGCAGAACAAGGACTCCCAACAGGCCCAGTGCGGGCCTCCTGCATCGCCTGCCCGTCCCTCGTCATCACTGGTCACACCTGGCTCTGGACTTTGTCACCGGCCTTCCCGCTTCAGAGGGTAACACTGTCGTGCTCACTGTCCTTGACCGGTTCAGCAAGTTTACCCACTTCCTCCCTCTGCCTAAGCTCCTCACGGTCAAGGAGACATCTTCCGCATCCACAGGTTTCCGAGCGACGTAGTTTATGATCAGTGTCCCCAATTCTGCCATTTGGAAGGCCTTCTGTACAGCCATCGGGCCACGGTCAGCCTGTCTTCCAGTTTCCACCCCCAGACCAACAGTCAGGCTGAATGGGCGAACCAGAAGCTGGAGACTGCACTGCATTGTCTGGTTTCCTCCAACTCGACCACCTGGGCAACCCAGTTGCCATGGGTAGAGTATGGCCACAACACCCTTCCCATGGCCGCCACAGATATGTCCCCTTCCAGTGTCTCTATGGATACCAACCGCCCCTGTTTCCTTCCCAAGAAAGGGACCTGGCCATTAAGTCTGTCCAACACCACATTCACCGCTGCCACTGGACTTGGCATAGGGCTCGGGTGGTGCTTCCCCAGGCGTCGGGTCAGTGCCAACAGCATGCCAACTGTCACCAGATCCCAGCGCCTACGCCCTGGACAATAAGGTATGGTTATCCGCCAAGAATCTGCTTCTGAAGATCGACTCTAAGAAACTGTTCCCCAGGTTCATTGGCCCCTTTGTGGTGGACAAGATCATCAACCCGACGGTGGTTAGGCATAAGCTGCCCAATCCTGCATTCCACGTGTCCTGACTGAAGCTGGTTCTCCTTAGCCCCCTGCTGCCTCCTCCTCCTCGTCCACCCCCCTTTGGTTGGTCGATGGGGGTCCTGTTTACACAGTGCGACGGATCCTGGATGCCTGTTGGTGGGGTCAGGTTTACCAGTACCTTCCTTGGCCCGGAGGGGTCCGTCAGATGGGGGGTACTGTCACGCACTCCCTCGCTTGAAGTGCCTTGTTGCGCCTCTTCCGGTTGTCGGGGCAACAACTTAGGGGGTGTGGCGTCAAATTACACCTCGATCCTTTACCATCACAAAATGGCTAGAATTAGAATCAGATGCACCCATACACATTGAAAATCACAATAAGTTTGAACAAAATATTTTTTTATGATTACCTCGAAAAAAAATACATTAACTCTGAATATAAAGGTAACGAACAACCAATTATTTTGACTCACTTCTACGAATGGTTAAACGAATGGTTTTATAAAAAAATTAACTATACTTTACTTAACAATATTATTAAATAAATGTCATATATTTGCGAACCGTTGACACATTTTTAAGTGCCTAATGATTTGTAGAACTTATGTTTTATGGTTTACAGTGCAGTTGCAAAATAATTAGAGGGACATTTTAGACGGTCCAGTCTTCTATAAATGTTGGTCTGGTTTTTCTAAACTATATGGATGTGTGGTAAGCAATTCAAAGTACATCAAACCGCTGCCCAATAGATCATCAAGTGGATGAATCAACTGTCAGAAAAAGACTGCACAAATTGGCCTAAATGGGAGGTCAGGAATAATAAAGCCTCTGCTTTAAAGAAATGATATAAAGGCACATAATTTTTGGCCAGACAACGCCGGGATATTGACCAAAACTACTGGAAAAATTGATGTATCAAAAGTTGTTGTTTGTCTGCAATGTCTGACACCACCTTTGGCGAAAAAGAAACACTGTGTTGCGAACACTGTTTTTGACAGAATAACTGTAAGTTATGTATGGAGGGCAGTGGTATTTTGGTTTGGGGGTGCTTTGCTAGCACATTCTATGCAATGTAATATATGGTTGCCTTATAAAGAAGTTTTGATAAGTGTCAGACAGAAGATTATGCCACAAACACACCTGGGGCTTTTTGATAACAGAATGTGATGAAATCATGGCATCCTGATGGGCAGACCACACAGTACTTGTGTTTCCCTATGGCTTTGTGGATTTGCACGACACCAGCTCTATCATTGAGTTTTCTGATGACACACACCACTGACATAGGCCTGAGAACCAACAATGAGTCAACTTAAGTGAACTATCTTCGTTGTACCAGGACAAAAACCTCTCACTCAATGTCAACAGAACAAACATGTTGATTGTTGACTTTAGTAAAAGGGAACAAAAGTGATTATATGTAGTGGTCCTGTTTAGATGTTGTGAGGTTTATTCCCAAGGGTGGCCAGTAACAAAATGTATCATCATCATCTTCTTCATCCGCTTATCCATTGTCAGAACTTCCCTTACCCAAGCTACATTTGACAGCTCTGACTGGGGGATCCCAAGGCGTTCCCAGGCCAGTGTCGAAATATAATCTCTCCACCTAATCCTAGGCCTACCCCGAGGTCTCCTCCCAGCTGAACGTGCCTGGAACACCTCCCTAGGGAGACGTCGTGGGGGCATCCTTACCAGATGCCCGAACCACTTCAACTGGCTCCTTTCAATGCAAAGGAGCACCGGCTCTACTCCGAGTTCCTCACGGATGACTGAGCTTCTCACCTTATCTCTCTTCTGAGAAAACTAATTTCAGCCGCTTGTATCCGCGATCTAGTTCTTTCAGTTATGACCCAGCCTTCATGACCATAGGTGAGGGTAGGAACGAAAATTGACCAGTATATCGTCAGCTTTGCCTTCCGACAGTGTGGTAACAGTTTGGTAAAGCGAATGCAATACCGCGAATGCAATACCGCGAATGCAATACCGCGAATGCAATACCGCGAATGCAATACCGCTCCCGCTGCTCCGATTCTCCGGCCAATCTCCAGCTCCATTTTTCCCTCACTCGTGAACAAGACCCCGAGATACTTGAACTCCCTTACTTGGGATAAAACATAATTCCCTACCCGGAGGAGGCACTCCATCAGTTTCCTGCTGACAACCATGGCCTCAGATTTTGAGGTGCAAATCCTCATCCCAACCGCTTCTCACTCGGCTAACCGGTCCAGTGAGGGCTGGAGGTCACAGACCAATGATGCCATCAGGACCACATAATCTGCAAAAAGCAGCAATGAGATCCACAGCCCACCGAAATGTAAACCCTCCCCACCCCGACTGCGCCTCGATATCCTGTCCATAAACGTTACAAACAGGATTGGTGACAAAGCGCAGCCCTGACGGAGGCCAACCTCCACCTAGTACGAATCTGATTTAATACCGAGAACCCGAACACAGCTCTCACTTTGGAAGTATAGGGACTGGATAGCTCTAAGAAGGGACCTTCTTACCCCATACTCCCACAGCACCTCCCACAGTATCTATTGGGGGACCTGGTCATACGCCTTCTCCAGATCCATAAAGCACATGTAGACCAGATGGGCATATTCCCAGGCCCCTCCAGGATCCTTGCAAGAGTAAAGAGCTGGTCGGTTGTTCCACGACCAGGACGGAATCCGCATTGTTCCTCTTCAAACTGAGGTTCGACTATCTGCCGAACCCTCCTTTCCAACACCTTTGAGTAGAGTTTCCCAGGGAGGCTGAGTAGTGTGATACCTCTATAATTGGCACACACCCTCTGGTCCCCCTTTTTGAACAGGGGAACCACCACCCCAGTCTGCCACTCCTTAGGCACTGCCCCCGACTCCCACGCAATGTTTAAATAGACTCCGGGCTTAGCCTACATGCATTGAACTATTAAAATTTGGACTCTTAATATGTTGACCCGGCCCAGCCAGAAGAGAACAGGTCACCCCTCTGAGGCTGGTTCCTCTCTAGGTTTCTTCCTAAATTTGTCCCTCTTAGGGAGTTTTTCCTAGCCACTGAAGTTCATCACTATTGTTGTTTGCTCCCTGGGGTTTAAGGCCGGTTGTTTTGTGAAAGCACTTTGTGATAACTGCTGATGTAAAAAGGGCTTTATAAAATACATTTGATTGATTGATTGAATGTTGTAGAGGCATGTCCAAATGTATGCACACACTAAATCAATAACAGTGTGTGGTAAATAAATTCTGTACACTGTATATCTGAACAATATTATGTTATTTTAATGGACAGAACATATGCTTTTCTTTCAAAAACATGGAAAATTCGAAGTGACCCCAACATTTTCAACCATTTTGTACTCACATAGTACAGTCAAAAGTTTGTATGCACCTTTTCCACATTAGAGAATAATATCAAAACCTAATGCAAAGGGCTAAGGGAATGAGACAAAGTCCCTATACCTGAAGAAGACCTTTGTGGGTTTGATCTGGTTTATCTACTGAGGAGGTAAGTGTCTGAGATAAGACACATGATATCAATTCCCTGTCTGGAGATGATGACATTCTTGTTTTACTTCTATGTAATGTTATGAAGACATGTAAGGCCCATTCCACTGTAGCCAACCTCCCTATAGTGGGCTGCAGGAGACATCTTGACAGGAGATTGCAGAAATTACTTTTCAAATTCTGGAGAGAGCACCTCAATCCCCTGCCTTACAATTTCAACTCTGTCGTGCCTAATTTAAGGCATTCATTTGTGTTTCTAGAGAATAAGAATTGCCAGCAATGTCACGTCCCCACCTCCGTGATTCCGCGGAGGCAGGTCCTCGCCTCCCTGGGCTGAGATCGCCGCACATGTTCACCATCATCCACTCCCACACCTGTTCCCAATCAACTATCACACACCTGTTACCACTTGCCTTCGTTACCAACAGTATTTCTATGGATCCCTGACAACCGGATCATGGTCAATATTCGCGTGCGCCTCTTTACTACTAGCAAACTTATTTCCTGTTTTTTCGAGTCTCTCGTGTAGGGACCTTCTGCCTGTCCCCGACAACTCTGCCCGCTATCTGCCTGTACCTCTGCTGTCAGCTCGTGTTCCGACCTCCTGTCTGTCTCCGACTACTCTGCCTGCTACTTGTCTGTACCTCTGCCGCCAGCCTGTGTACCGATCTTCTGTCCGACCCGACTACTCTACCCGCTACCTATCGGTACCTCTCTGTTGCCAGCCTGTGTGCCGATCACCTATCCGACCACGATTACTCTGTCTGCCCCTCTCCCTCGCTCTTCCAGTCCGTGCTTGGGTTCCAACCCACAACCGTGGCAAGCAACTAACCAAGCAGGAGAAAAACACTTTTAAAAATGACTTCTGTGCGTAATTTTGTGGTGGGACTACAAGAGGTGTAAGACTCACACTGAATGAAGTGCATCGGCTTGAGGTCCTGGTAGAAATATGGGCTCAACTAGCAGACCTCATCACTAATATTCTAAAAGAATTGGGGTATATTTCCTCCGCATTATTTCACAGATAATTTGGTATACCCGTTCCTTTTGGTACTGCTGAGCTAACCAGAGCTTTCTTTTTAATGTATGAAATATTTAATTTATGGCACACATAATAATTTCGCTATAATTCATAATTTTTTGCTCATAAACTTGATGGCGTACAAGGTAAAATAACTGACATTATCAACCAGTTTTTTCGATGATCAAAGGATATCCACATGAATAACCGTACATAGGCCTAAAGCACGGTTGCTTGATAAACATAATACATTTGATTAATAAATCAAGGGAAGGATGTTTACAGTAGCCTAAAATTCATAATTGTTGTTGCCCCTCACTCGAATCAAACTTGGATCTCTCACGTGCGATGTACAGTCTTTAACTACTACGCCAAGGCACTATGTATTTTACCAGTCGCAAGACGCCATTGAGCATTGTGTTAAACTGACTAAGGTTTCTTATTAAGATAACTTTCACCACAAATAGCATCTATGAACTATGGCTTGTGCCACTGGCCATTTTAACAGCTTATTAGCCAGTAATAGGCTTACTAGTACCTACAAACTTCCTATGAAAAGTAATAAGAACTGAGCAGTTGCTAAGGAAATGGAAGATGAACTTCTCTGCCAAAGCAATTTCATTTCATGGCACAAAAACATAAATGTAGGTGATGATAATGGACTTACTCATCAAGTGAAAATATTAGAGAATCGTGGAAACCCCAACTCTTTTACTTCCCAAGTATTATTACCCCCAAAAGCATGCACAAATGCGTATTCTTGAAAATCCACGAGAAACAGTCGCAATATAACTGTAAACCGTTTTAGTTTAGGCTCACCATAACGTAGCTACTGAATTACAAAAGACTGTACACTGTCATTGATGCTAAAGGGGGCAATAGTATTAAGAACTAAGGGTATGCAGACTTTTGAACAAGTGTCAGTTCATTTTTTTCTTTGTTGCCATGTTTAGTTTTATGATTTTGCCATTCTGTTATGACCTGCAGTATGACCTATCCCATAAGATATAAAAGATGAGTTTTGCCCGCTCACTCATGTTTTCTTTACAAATGGTACATACACATCGCACAGCCATTGAAGAGTGGACCAACATTCCACAGGCCACAATCAACAACCTGATCAACTCTATGCAAAGGAGATGTGTTGCACTGCGTGAGGCAAATGGTGGTCACATCAGATACTGACTCTTCTTGGACCCCCCCAGACTCTCCCCAATACAGTGAAACTGCACATTTTATAGTGGCCTTTTATTCTAGCCAGCCTAAGGCACCCCTGTGCAATGCTCATGCTGTCTGATCAGCATCCTGTAAGCCACTCCTGTAAGGTGGATAGATTAACTCGATAAAGGAGAAATGCTCACTAACAGAGATTGAGAGAGATTTGTGAACAATATTTAAGAGAAATAGGCCTTTTGTGCCCATTGAGAAAGTCTTAGATCTTTGAGTTCAGCTAATGATGAATGGGGGCAAAAAAAGTGTTGTGTTTATAATTTTGCACAGTGTATATAACCAATTCTCCAAGGATATGCAAACTTTTGAGCACAACGGTATTTCTCTGATGAATATATTCCGATTTATCTTTATCGTGATGGCCTTCTTGATTTCTAATGAGACTTATCTGGTCCTTTTGTTGTCAAACAGCATGTAGTACCTGACTCCAAATACAAATGGAAAGCCTAGAGTCAAGACAAGACATTGAGAGCACTCCTACACAAATGATGAAAACTCACACTAGTCAAATACAACACAACTGCTGTTTAAACTACTAGTAGTTAATAGTTGACATTTTAAATACATCATCCTGAATTCCCCCTTCTGATTTTTCAAATGATTTTGTCGGTCGGGTTTGTTTCCATATATCAAATCAAAATGAAAACCAAAACTGGTTTTGCAAAACATTAGGAACTTTAAATGAATTACCTGGTTCTCAAGAAATCCTGGTTGGTTGACCCTCAGAATCAGGGGGGAATTAGGAAATCTGGAACTTTGGGAAGAACAGGGAATTGATTAACACTTTCTGAAATGTTGCTACCCTAGATAAAATGTGTCACATATACAGAGAATCTGCAGCATTTACTATGTTTGCTGTACCTTCGGTGGTATAACAGATTAAAAACAACGTTACTTTTTTATATAGTACTGCATTGCATGTTTAATAAAGTTTTACCAGTACACGGATAAACAGTGTGTAAACATTGCACATTCTATAGTCCTCTCTTTATTCAGATTTCATCTGACCTTTTCGGTGTAAGAAATGAATAATCACCAGACTGCACAGTCAAGGCACACTGTAAACTCAAAGTTGGCAAGAATGTTGAAGCCCAAGGCAGTTTTCTATCCTAGCAACATGAAAGCATATGTCTGAGCAAGGCACACATTGCAAAAGCTGCAAGTGTCTTCACTACAAAGCCATCACAGTGTGGGCTGATAGAATAATGTGGGAGAACTTGATGAAAGACCTCAAAATACTGGCAATGTGCATCCTCAAAACATTTGCACTATGTCCTACAACAGTTACATTACCTAGTCATGAAACCAAGATCATGTAAATGAATACCTTTGGTGGGATCATTCCTGCAATAATAAAAATTAGGACATTAAATAAAATGATGCAGTTTAAAAACATGTTTTCCGCCATAATGCTACAAAGGTTAGCAATAATCTAAATGCAAATCTAGGAAATGTATTGCATGTATTATTTTCCCATAAGGGGAGAGAAACTTTGTTTTCATGTATTTTCTGTTATCTTCCAATTTTGTGGCAAACAAAATCAACGGGCGCTCCGGATGTCAGAGCTGCTGGGCATGTGACTTGCATTCATGGTCCGCACTGGCTATGATTAAATAGTTGGCAAAAAAATGTAAGCCGACATGGCATACTAAGTGAACGGTAAAAGTGCTAATAAAAAATGTTACCAACAAATTAGTTGGATTAATAGTAACCCCAGAATTTCTCATCAACCAAATGAACTTGTACATATCCTAACAAGTTTTGAGTAGCCATCCATGAGATCCTGTTTTATAACTTGCCAGAAGAAAGCTTCTATTCTGTCCGGATCCAATCAAACTTAATATATTGACATGAATGTATTGATGAGAGTACATTATTTTGTATGTACCTTTTTTCCAAATAGCTAGTTAAAATTGAGATTACATCTTATTGTGGTTCTGGAGCCTCAGTGACTCCCAGATTTGACCAACTGCAATTATTCAACTGTAATGCTTGTAAAACTTCTTATCATACTGGTTGCTCAACCCGGAATTAATCACTGATACACACAAGCTGGAGGAAAATGCATTACCTGGCCAAAAACCATGATTGGGCATGCCATAACTTGACCTACCATAAGGACTCAACCTGTCATCCACTCATACACCCAGGCAGCACTGAGCCAACATATAACGCGCTCTCTTTACAGGACCCACAGGCACCCCCAGGCACAGATGTCACCCAATTAAAGATCCCCTGGGCACGTGCCTTTTGTGACTGCTCAGTAATTTGACTAAGATAACTTCAAGGTTTCACTGCCTAGTAGATGACTGACAACTAAAACTGAAAATCTTTTGCTGCTTACTTTTAGGTACACAGTTCATAAAAAACGTTATTATACAGGGTTGGGTAGGTTCCTTTTTAAATGTAATCCGTTAGTTACAAATTACCTGTCCACATTTGTAATCTGTAACATCACTTTTTGATTATTCAAACTCATGGATTACTTTTTGATTACTTTCATATTAAGAGGTTTTATAAAACAAAAATAAAATGTGTTGGCCTAAATACAAAGCATTATGTAGCAAACCCAACAAGGCACACCTGGCAAAGAACACCATCCATACTGTGAAGCATGTTGATAGCAGTATCATCTTATGTGTCTGACTTTGAAGGAATGAGAAAATCAATGCTGTAATGTACAGAAAAAGTTGTATGAATAACCTGCTGCCCTCTGCAATAAAGCTGAAACTGGGATGGAAGTTCATCTTTTACCATGACAACAACTCAATGCACACAGCCTCAGCTCCAGTGCAGTAGCTAAGGAATGAAAGGTAAATGTCCTTGAGAGGCTCATTCAGAGCCCTGACTAAATCCATGTGGCATGTCTTGAAGATTGCTGTCCATCAACGTTACACAGAGCATTGTAAAGTATTGCCACGTAGAAAAGCAGGCGCTCTTCAGACACAAAGGAGATACTGACTTCAAGGTCACAGAGAAAGTGACACCACCAGTGCACCCTGCTAACTTGCAAGACATAATTTATATGTTGCGTTGTTATGCTGTGTTATTACCATGCTGTTACACTCACAGGAATTCATTGAGTTTCACATATTCTTGAAGACTAATAAAGTGGCTCTTAAGTAGTGACCCCTTTGGGGTTTTCCACATTGGATTTTAACATGATTTTTCTTTACTACTGATAAAAACAAGAACGTTCATAATGTAAAAAAAAACTGTCACGGAGGCTTCGCCCTGATGCATACTGAGTGATTAGCGGGTGTATAAGAAGCAGTGATGTATTTACCTCTCTTCCTTATATATTATCTCAAAAAGCCTTTAACTTTCTTCCAGCAACTTACCACTGACCTGCAAATGTCTTTCTTGAGTGCTCTGATCTGCCCATGTGTGAGAGATAAATCAGGCCGACTAAATGCTGACTAGGCTGATTAAATACTGACAGACTGAATAAAGCATAAAGGACAATAAAGGCTGATTAACTTACAGCTTTGTAAGTTTACGTAGGAAGAACATTCATGTAATACAGTGTGTGTCATAACCAACAACACAATGTTATATTGAAAAAAAATTAGGCTTCCATAGCTTGTTGGAAACTGAATGCCGATGGACAGCTTAACAGCTGCAGAGGACGCTACGGCACGTAGGTCCTCAGTATCATCCTGGAATTTCACTTGTCATCTGCTGCCACCTTGTGGATTTCTTCTCTCAATACTATTCAGTTTTAGGAGTTGTGTCACAAAGACACCAGATTGTCTATATTGCACTATTATTAGTTACATTTACAATACATATCTTAACAACATAATGTTATTATTCAATAATGTATTTAGTTGCTAAATGTTATTTCAGAGGAGTAACCGTCTACTTTTGAATTGCTTGTGGATTAGCTCAGAGGTCACATGGAGGGTGTTGCAATTCGCCATCCACAGCTGGGTTTGGGGGTTGGTAATCACACATGGTTGCTTTGCCTCATTTTGTTCTAGTGATGTAGTCAACTTTGTGGTGGTTTGTGCACCTTTGAGCTCAATTAAGATAGAACGCTGGAGAATGAGTTCTTTAAGGCACAAATACATTTCAGTCTAAACATTCTGGCAGAGCATGAAGTGTGATAAGAACCAGAATGGCATTGGATGTGTCAAGATACATATCTTAACTTCAACTATCCCAAATCAGCTGAGAATAGTTTTGATAAAACAAGCCATAATAAGAAATTTGATATACTGTGTTGTGAGTATCTGTTTTCATAGTTATCCCACCAAATTGTGTAAATTCACTTGAAGTTTGAGAATATCAATTCCTCAATGTCACTGAATACATATAAAATAGGCATTTGCTGTTACACATGGTTAAGGTTAAGGCTAGGGCTTCACTATCAGTTAAGTTTAGGGTCAGAATTAGGATTAGTGTTAGGTTAGGTTGTTAGATTGAATTTGTTTCTTTAACTAACTCCTTTATCTTGCAACTTTGGTTCTTCTGATCCATAATTTTTTATCAGACGTGACTATCATTTTCATGCTAATTTCGTGTTCGGATGAATTTGTGTATTTTTTGTGTAAGATCATGCTGGTGTTCCACGCTTTGGATAAACATAACCTGCCAGGTATGGATTGGGTGAACAGCCTGGAAGAATGTCCTGTGGAGTGGAGAATTGAGTAATAGGCTGACAACCAGCCATACATTTTGTATTGTAATGGAGAATTCATTTTATTCAGTTGTGGCAAAAATATTGGCACCCACATTTTTGTTTAAAAAAATCACATTGTCACTGAAGATAAATTTAAATTGCCCAAAGTATTTAGCCAATCAGAAAATCAACTGATATTCCTTTGACAAAATCACTGACACCCTGGTATCAATATTTGGTAGAACACAGGCCTGATTAAAACTGAGTCCACGAAGGCCATGTCATCTGGGTTTTTTACACAAGCAATAAAAACGAAAAATAAATAAATTGTAAAGCACTGACTTTGTAGAATTCAAGATAACTAACTCGCCCCTGGGTGAAATTAGCATAGATGTCATTGCATATTGATAAATTGGATAAAACCGTGGACGCGAGAACAGCCCCATTTTCCTTAAATAGGGCAGATTCTGCCATCATTATTGGTAACTGTTCGACTGTTCTGGTTTGTTTGTGCTCTCACTAGTCAAATTAAATCCTGTTAGCTAATCAACATGCCAGCCACCGAAATTATAACAACCATTTATGATCTCCAAGTATGTCGATACTATAGGCCTGAGTGACTTAGGAAAAGCAAGGCAAAGCAAGTAAATTTTGCTTGCGCATTACATACACAACGACAACTCAAACCTTACAAACACATGAACAACAGAAATAAGAGAAAATGCAGAATAAAGTGAAATAAATAAATAAATAATACATTAATACTGAAGTGATAAAATATTTAATGTTGTGGTATATTTGAATGTGTTAGCAGGGACACCAACAGGATTCCCAGGACCCGGGACAAAATGTAACATTTAGGACCTAAACCACGGGCCAATTTTTTTATAAATAGCAATGATGTTACTGTTCAGAAAACAGGTCATAAACGTTTATTGTTTAATGTTTTAGCTAGGTGGTACTAAATACCAAGATTGTCTGACTAATAAATAAAAAAAAAGTAGCCAACTAAATGGGCCCCCAAACGCCTGGCCCAGGACAACTTTACCAGTTGTCCCCCCGTCAGCGTCACTGTGTGTTAGTCTTTGCCATGTTATTTTATATTACCTATTAATGTAATTATAATTGAGGTTGTAGTTAATGAGGCTGTTATTATTGTTGTTTTTTTGTGATAATTATGGTCACATTGCAAATCAAGCATTATCTTAGTTTCTGACGTTGGTTTGCATGGTGTACGACCAGACGTGAGTTTAATCGTAAGGATCCAACAAAGATAATATTGATGAATACCAGCTCTGTCTGTGAAATGATTGTACTATCATTTTTGGATCAAATTTGAATGTATACATGTTTCATGAATGAGGACCATTTTGTGTGTGTGTGTGCGTGTGTGCGTGTGTGCGTGTGTGCGCGTGTGCGCGTGTGCGCGTGTGCGCGTGTGCGCGTGTGTGTCATAACACTCATGGTTAGACCCATGGACATTACAAGGGTACAAGGGTAGAATTTAATAATTTAAAATATATAATTGGAAAATTGTATAGATGGTGTAGTATAGATGGTGTAGGGGGGGGGCATTTGCTTGGATAAATGATCAGGATAAATGGATAAATTACCAGTCTATACTGCGTCTTCTATTCTGGCATACTGTCGCTGGGCAATACAAACTTTCCTCTCCCTCCAAAGATTTTCTATTGGTTTCAGGTCTGGAGACTAGCTAGACCACTCCAGGACCTTGAGATGCTTCTTACGGAGCCACTCTTTAGTTGCCCTGGCTGTGTGTTTCGGGTCGTTGTCATGCTGGAAGACCCAGCCACGACCCATCTTCAATGCTCTTACTGAGGGAAGGAGGTTGTTGGCCAAGATCTCGCAATATATCGCCCCATCCATCCTCCCCTCAATACGGTGCAGTCTTCCTGTCCCCTTGGCAGAAAAGCATCCCCAAAGAAGGATGTTTCCACCTCCATGCTTCACGGTTGGGATGATGTTCTTGGTGCTGTACTCATCCTTCTTCTTCCTCCAAACACGGCGAGTGGAGTTTAGACCAAAAAGCTAGATTTTTGTCTCATCAGACCACATTACCTCCCATTCCTCCTTTGGATCATCCAGATGGTCATTGGCAAACTTAAGATGGGCCTGGACATGCGCTGGCTTGAGCAGGGGGACCTTGCGTGCGCTGCAGGATTTTAATCCATGATGACGTAATGTGTTACTAATAGTTTTCTTTGAGACTGTGGTCCCAGCTCTGTTCAGGTCATTGACCAGGTCCTGCCGTGTAGTTCTGGGCTAATCCCTCACCTTCCTCATGATCACTGATGTTCCATGAGGTGAGATCTTGCATGGAGCCCCAGACCGAGGGAGATTGACCGTCATCTTGAACTTCTTCAATTTTCAATAATTGCGCTAACAGTTATTGCCTTCTCACCAAGCTGCTTGCCTATTGTCCAGTAGCCCATCCCAGTCTTGTGCATGTCTACAATTTTATCCCTGATGTCCTTACACAGCTCTCTGGTCTTGGCCATTGTGGAGAGGTTGAAGTCTGTTTGATTGAGTGTGTGGACAGGTGTCTTTTATACAGGTAACAAGTTCAAACAGTTGCAGTTAATACAGGTAATGAGTGGAGAACAGGAGGGCTTCTTAAAGAAAGACTAACAAGTCTGTGAGAGCTGGAATTCTTACTGGTTGGTAGGTGATCAAATACCACTGAATATGCTGCCTCTTGGTGATATAATCCGGAATCACAATATACATTTTCACAGTTATGCAGATGACACACAGTTATATATTTCGATGGAGAAGCCCCAAAGTTAGCTACTTTAGAAGCATGTGTTTCAGATATTAGGAAGTGGATGAAAGTTAGCTTCTTGCTTTTAAACTCAAGAAACACAGTGTGAATCTTGATGACTGAATGGTTGTATCCCAGGAAACTGTAAGAAATCTCGGTGTTACCCTTGAACCTGACGTCTCCTTTGATAAACATAAAAAAAATATTTCAAGAGTTGCTTATTTTCACTTTCGAAATATTGCAAAAATCTGAAGATTTCTATCAAAAACTAATGCAGAAAAATAAATCCTTGCTTTTGTTACTTCAAAATGAGATTACTGCAATGCTCTTTTTTCCTGTTACCCTGATAAATCAATAAATAAACTTCAATTAGTGCTGCACACAGCTGTTAGAATCCTAACTAGAACCAAAAAATGTAAACACATTACTCCAGTACTAGCCTCTTTACACTGGCTGCCTGTTAGGGTTAGGGCTGATTTTACTGTATTATTGTTGACCTATAAATCAATACATGGATTACTGTGGAATGATTTGCCAATTAAGGTTAGAAATGCAAACTTTCAAGTGTCTACTAAAGACTCATCTCTTCAGCCTCGTCTATGAATAAGTGTAGTCTGGCCCAGGGGCGTGAAGGTGACCAGAAAGGCCTGATACTGTCCACCCTTGCTGTCTTGCCAGGTGGGCTCTCATCACCATTGGGATGCCCTCCTTCCAATGCTGTTCAGGGGCAGAGTCACTGGCTTGTTTTGTCTCTCTGTTGTGCACTTTTGCAATTGGGCTATACTCTGCTGGCAATACTCTGCCCTCATTCAGGGTGGTTGCGGTTGGTGGATGTCACATTGGTTGATGTTTGGCAATGTGGGTGGATAGATTTCCTGCCTGTTGTGCCCTGTCCGGGGCCTCCCTCAGATAGGGCCACAATGTCACTGGACGACTGTCTCAGCCCCAAGGTCTTATGTTGCTATATTATTGTGCCGGGGGAGTAGGGTCAGTTCTCCTTTTCCAGCATAAAACCTTGTAAAAATGTCAGTCTCCTGCCATTTTAAAGGCCAGGACATGAGGTCTTGGCACACACCTACAATGTACCAGGCTTGACTAATTGCTGTCTCTGTTCAAAGTCTTCCTGGTTGTGTTGTAGATCAAGATGATACCTGACGATTTCAGCTGCCACTCTGCTGACACCCCCTCCCCCCTTGTTGTCCCTGTCCTTGTCCATCTGGTCCTACTTCCGATCTGGACTAGGTTTAAACAGACCCTGGACTCAGCCCAGATGCATTAATTAATTATAACATTTTGGAGTCTTAATATGTTGACCCGGCCCAGCCAGAAGAGAACAGGTCACCCCTCTGAGGCTGGTTTCTCTCTAGGTTTCTTCCTAAATTTCGGCCTTCTTAGGGAGCTTTTCCTAGCCACTGAAAGTCAACACTACTGTTGTTTGCTCCTTGGGGTTTAAAGCCGGGTGTTTCATAACAGCACTTTGTGACAACATCTGATGTAAACGGGGCTTAGGCCGTTATTTTTGCTAAAGAAAAATTATCTGCAGTGGCATACCAGACTGGGCTTATGGGGCTCTGCAGCATTCCGTACAGATTAAAGTGAGGACTTACTGGGGAGTGCCGGTGTTACCAAGAATTCAGTGTGCCTGCCGAAAGTGCGCATGCACCGCAATCTAAAATTCCTTTCTGACAGCGGGAACATTTGGTATCTCGTGCACTTGTGGCTTCTCGCTCCCGACACTGACTTCCTTCCAAAAAAAGGTTCCATAAAGCATCTGGTAATTTAAGAGGCCATTACAGTATTAAACCCTACTAGAGATAAAAGCATGGATGAGCTTCTCTTGGTCTTTTTGGGACACCATTTCAGATGATAGAATGCTGTTTTAATTTATAAAATGTTTGGGGAATATGACCCCTGAAAGATAAAGTTCAACATTCACATGGTGGCTTCAATACTTGATGTAAATGTGATATTAGAAATTGACAAGCAAAGAATCCTGAGGTAGAAATTACAAATACAGTGTTCCAACAAAACTTTATATGAGAAAGAAATATATTGACATTGACCAGGTAATTTGTGAATTTCATTAGTTCAAGAGTTGATTATTATACTGTAGACTAATCTAGTTTCATATGTATAAAAATGTGGTTGGAATGCACCATGTTTTTCAAAACCTTATCAGATGGTTGATTGATGTCTGAAGCTTCAGAAATCATCAAACAAGTGATATTGTTGCTCCATTGCAAACCTTGGCTCTTTTCCTTCAAGCAAACTGGGTGGAAATTTGTCATCAAGCCTCAAAGCCTTTCTGCATCCCATCACTAATTAAAATAGAAGATAGACCCTGCAAGACTGAAACAAGGAGGTGATAACCAGGAGGTGATAACAAGATGAAAAGGAAGCCCAGTTATGACCACTCCCAAACATTCCTCCCAAACCCCCAATGGGAGGCTGCCCCAGAGGTTATACCGCCTCCCCAGAAAAAGACGGGTTCAATTATTGATTTATTTATAAAAAATGTAATTATTTGTAATACATTGACAAAGCTCTGAATAATACTGTTAGATAAAAGTATGGGAAAGATATGGTACTTACATTTTTTATAATTTAATTAAAAATAATTGTATTGATGACCCAACTCACTCTCCCCAAGTAGGTCAACGGTACAGAAATTAAAATCAGAACTGTGTGGGACAAACAGGAAGGATAAAGTAGGAAATCCCACCTTGTTAAGAACCAGAGTGATGTGCTCGGTCCCACTACAATTAAATTGCAGGTCTTCAATGGCAATAACCAGGCTAAACAATTTCATTTTCCACTAATAGAGTTATATCCTTCTCAAATCACTGAAATTGAAATCCAACTATCAATTGATCACATAAGAGATATTATCAAATTGCCCTTTTTACAAATAATTAAAATATAAGAACATAAGCCAATTTTACACAGCTCTAAATGGTCTACAATGGTGACATTTAAAAAATAATCATGAGTTTTTTTAACTATAAACTGGTCAAACAAGAAGAAATATTATCCAACCATCAAAATACAATAACACAAGCAAAAATGGAAGCTTTATGCTTCCTCGTTATCTTCACCTTCCATGGACAATGAAAACAAATTTAAAAATAGTATAAAAGTGTCCACATCTGATTCAGTTTATTTCATAATAATTGTATTATATTACTTTTACATTATTATCAAATGTCTTGTTGAGTTCACCCATGCTCACAGCTCTATAAAAAATTAAGAGGCCACTCCTAATTTTCCTTATATCAGCATCGCTACATGTATGGCAGCCATTCCATTCCTGTGTCTGTTAAATTTCGACAAAGACACACCTGATTTTACTTAATGAGGCACTGATTATGTGATTATTTAGACCAAATCGAATTACTCCTAACCATTATATAACAAAAAGTTGCGAAATCTGAATATCTGACTAGTTAGAGATTACATTACTCCATTCCTCTACAATCCAATCCTTTTTATTTTGCAAACTTCAGCCTGGCTCTTCTTTGCTTCTCCTTGATGAAGGGCTTTTTTCTAGATTTCCACAACTTCAGCTCTGCACCTGTTTTGAACAGTCCTTGCCGTGCACTTCACCCCAGCTGCTGTTTGACATTCTTTTTGTAGGTCACTTGATGTCATCCAATGGTTGTTGAGTGGCATTCAAATGAGTTGGTCATCTTGGTCAGTAGACAGTAATTTTCGCCCTCTGCCAGTCTGTTTGTTGTCTGCAATGTCTGTTGCTTGACCTTGTTCTTATGAACCGCCGTCTTTGACATTTTCAGAATGGAAGCAACCTGATGCTCACTTAACCCCTCTGCTAGTAACGCCAGAATTGAAACCTTTTCCTCACTCAAAGCTTTTTTTTCAGCTCTTTTGTGCTTAATAGTTATTTTTTATTCTAATTACCTTTGAGGTACTACTTGCAGTTTTCGCCATCCAGCTGGTTCTATTGCAAAAGGATAGTGATGCCCTCAGAAGTGGTTTTTATAGTTTTTCTCATTAAATTAGATTTGGTTTAGGTAATCACCTAAGAAGTACCTCATTGAGTAAAATAAGGTGTGTCTGTGTTGGAATTTAACAGCCACTGGAATGGAATGGCTGCCATACATGTAGACATGCGGATTTAAGAAAAATCAGGAGTGGTCTCTAAATTTTTCCAGAGCTGTATATTATTAGTATTTTTGTATTACTGGGCTCACTCTACATATCTTCCTTGAGACTGACCAAAATATTAAGGGGACATTGTCTTTATGATGACAAAAGCTACAGTAGTTCTGAATATTTTATGCATCACATATTGGTACCCCAATAACAAGAAAAAGTGAAATATTACTTGATATTAAAGAACACACAAACCAATTATATCAATAAGATATCAATATATTTTGCTTACCTTAAAGCTGCATAGAAAACATTAACATGCACAAGCCTCCAGTTACAACATTATTCTATTGATTATCTGTGTTTACAATCACTTCAGTAGCTTGCTCTGTGGTTCTTCTTACAGTCAGAAAAAGTTGCAATGATAAATGTAATTGCATATTAAGAATTTCAACGTTTGTTAAATTATGACTACACAATTGTGTACTTCCTTGAATCTGCTTAGCAGATTTTCCGTGTCAAAATGTTCTTGCACTGGAAATTAATATGTTAATGTCCCACTCGGTAGGCTAATGCACTTTACACCAATAAAGTACTCAATGGAAATACTTTGAAAACATGATGATTACACGACTACATGACTAAATAAGAACATTTTCAAATTGGAAAATTGCTATATTATAAAAAACAAAATTACCTTGCTGTAGTATGAAAAGGTAACAAATGATTACATAATTTCTAAATATAAAAAAAATATTAATTTGAAAAAGACACGTGAGCGGCTGAAACTTAAAAACCACAATGCCGCTCTATATTTGTAGGCCTATTATTTATTTAACGTCGGTAGCAAAAGTAAGACTCTACATTAAAGAGTCAGCAAGAATATGTTGCCTTCAAAATAAATTGTCTGTGGTGTGTCTAATTTATGTTGTCTAGGCTACATTTTCAAAGGACATTTATGTGGGGGAAGTTATAAATGAAAAAAATTACAATTTCAATAATAATTTACATAAGTTAAAGATAATTATAAAGTGGAGCACACTGAGAAATGGTTAGAGCTTATGAAATTAATGTTTTTAATTTGCTTGGGCTCATTTTCTTTGGAGAGTGTTTAATACATCCAACCACACTAGATGTGTTCACACTGCATCTTAGATTAGGTCTAAGGGACTCCTAAGCCCTTGGCCAAGCAAGTGTTCACACTTGCATATTTTGAAGTGGGAAAGCACCACCACTTACCCTCAGGCTAGCTGGCCATGCTCTGCTCTTTCAGGGCTAGCCCCAGAAAAACAGTGACAAAATTACCATTGTGACATCGGACCAAGAACAAAACCATAGTATGTTTATTTTCTAATGGGGCCCCGTGCTACATGGGGGCATTGTGCAACATCCAGCAAAATATTTTTCCCCCTCTTCAACCTCCAATGCAACACACTATACTCTACATGGAATTCATATTGTCATGTCCTGGCTATGCCCCTAGCCATCTTTGCACTGGCTGGGGCCATAGTCAGGACATGGCCAAAAGAGGTGACTCTGGCCACCTCTATGGGCTTTGGTTTCCCCAATTGGAGGCAGGTGTTTATTATTGCCTCCGCCGCCCGTCGAGGACTGGCCTCCGCCGCCCGAGCCAGCGGCGCCCCCTTCTGTCCCGGCTCCAACGCCGCCCGAGCCAGCGGCGCCCCCTTCTGTCCCGGCTCCACCGCCGCCCGAGCCAGCGGCGCCCCCTTCTGTCCCGGCTCCACCGCCGCCCGAGCCA
>JACXGJ010010679.1:0-21383 GCA_016801105.1 Esox niger
CTCGGGTCGGCGTGGATGTGGGCTCGCCTCGGGTCGGCGTGGATGTGGGCTCGCCTCGGGTCGGCGTGGATGTGGGCTCGCCTCGGGTCGGCGTGGATGTGGGCTCGCCTCGGGTCGGCGTGGATGTGGGCTCGCCTCGGGTCAATTCGTCATAGTGATAACTGCTATACACAATCTACAAGCTGTTCTTACTTCCCCCCTTCCTGGTACACCTTCTCTTCACCTTCTACATCTGTCTTTCTCCTTCCTCTCTGTACCTTTCTATGTTTGTCCCTCCTTTCCCCATATGGTCTAGGCGAAGATAGCCCTCCAAACTAAAGACCAAGGTAAAGGACACTCCCGTCCCCAGAAGCGCCAACACAGGAATGTAAGCTTTCATGAAAAGGCCTTCTGTAGGACAGATGTGTGCATGTCTCTGAGACCCTTTTTAGGACAGACATGTGCATGTCTCTGAGACCCTTTTTAGGACAGACGGGTGCATGTCTCTGAGACCCTTTTTAGGACAGACGTGTGCATACCAAACCTCAACCACCTGTAGCTCTAGAAAATCCTCCCTCTATTCAGTCCGAGCTCGAGGATGAGTTGACTGAGGGGCTTGTTTTGTTTTTATGAATGAGGAGGCATGTCTAATTCCTATACAAGTTGAAAGGTTTGTCATTTGCAATAACAAGTAATGGCAATGAAATGCTTGGTTTTCCTACTCCCGACAGTGCATTTAAAAGCAAACAGTAATTATAATATAAAATAAGAAGATAATACAAACAATAAATAATAATAAACTGTACAACCGTAGTGCAATGTAAAAGTGACAGGTGTGCATGATTTGATTGGCAGATGAGCATGATATGAAGTGACAGGTGTGCATGATATGATTTGCAGATGAGCATAAAATAAAGTGACAGGTTTGCATGATTTGATTGGCAGATGAGCATAAAATAAAGTGACAGGTGTGCATGATTTGATTGGCAGATGAGCATAAAATAAAGTGACAGGTGTGCATGATTTGATTGGCAGATGAGCATGATATGAAGTGACAGGTGTGCAAGGGACTATGCATGAAAGGGAAGAGTGGTTCCTGAATTGAGCAGCCTTACAGCCTGGAGGAGGTGGTGTTGCCCATCTGCACCACCTGGGGTCTGCCTGTCAGGAAGTTCAGGATCCATCTGCACATAGAGGGGTTGAGTCCCAGATCCCTGAGCTTCACCGCCAGCTTGTAGGGCACAATGGTGTTGAATGCTGAACTGTGGTCAATGAACAGAATTCTCACATGTGTTCCTCTTGTCCAGATGAGAGAGTGCGGAGTAGAGGGTCAGAGCAGTGGCTTCCTCTGTATATCTGTTATGTCTGTAGGCAAACTGCAGTGGGTCAAGTGTGAAAGGCATGGAGTCTGTGATGTGAGTTTTAACTAGCCGCTCAAAGCACTTCATAATGATCGCATGAATGACTAAGGCCCTGTAGCACTCACACCAGGACTTTTTGCTTTTCTTTTACCACTTCATGGGGGCAACAAACTGGGGGCACCATCCGGCTTCTTCTCAGCACACAGTTCAAAAGCCAGCATCTGTGATGGTATGGGGGTGCAATAGTGCACATGGCATGGGTGGCTTGCACATCTGTGAAGGCACCATTAATGCTGAACAATATGTACAGGTTTTTGAGCAACATATGCTGCCATCCAGACTCTTTCAGGGAAGGCCTAGTTTCTTTCAGCACGACAATGCCAAACCACATTCTGTATGTATTACTACAACATGGCTCCGTAGTAAAAGAGCCTGTATGCTAAACTGGCCAGTCTGCAGGCAGTCCTGAACTGACGTCCATTTTAAACATTTGGCATTTTAAGAAATGAAAAATACGACAAAGGAGTGATCGAGATGTTGAGCAGCTGAAATCTTATGTCAAGCAAAAATAGGAATACATTTCACTTTCAAAACTACAACGATTGGTCTCCACAGTTCCCAAACGCTTACAGAGTGCTGTTAAATGAGGCAATGCAACACAGTGGTATGCTTGTCCCTGTCCCAACCTCTTTCAATGTGTTGCTGGCATAAAATTCAGTATGGGCATGTATTTTTCCAAAAACAATACGATTTCTCAGATTCAGCATTTAATATGTTGTCTCTGTACTATTTTCCGTTAATGCCCAATGGCACAATTATTTGTACGACATTGCATTGTGTTTTTATTTGTATATCTTCATCTGCTTATCCGTTGTCGGGCGCAGAGGCAGCAGCTCCAGCACGGGACCCCAAACTTCCCTTTCCCGAGCTACATTTGCCAGCTCTGACTGGGATCCTGAAGCGTTCCCAGGCCAGTGTCGAAATATAATCTCTCCACCTAGTCCTGGGCCTCCCTTGAGATCTCCTCCCAGCTGGACGAGCCTGGAGCACCTCCCTAGGGAGACGTCCTGGGGGCATCCTTACCAGATGTATATCGTTATTCTAATTGTGCTATATTGTTCTGGCAGGAGTTCAGTTCATTATGAAAATAAAATATAGTTAAAACGTGCACATGCTTGACCAAAGCATCTCTTGGCAACCGACAAGATGGGGACTGAATGGGGTCAGCTCTGTTGTGATTGGATAGTTGTTTAGGGTCTAGAAGACTGTTGTGATTGGACAGTCATCCTGGTTGTGAATCATGTTTAACTGTCTTCTGTGAATGCACCTGTTACCACCTGCAGACCAGTCTCACTGCTATCTCTCTGTGGTCTTCCTCTGCCAGTGGAGACCAGTCTCACTGCTATCTCTCTGTAGTCTTCCTCTGCCAGTAGAGACCAGTCTCACTGCTATCTCTCTGTAGTCTTCCTCTGCCAGTAGAGACCAGTCTCTCTGCTATCTCTCTGTGGTCTTCCTCTGCCAGTAGAGACCAGTCTCACTGCTATCTCTCAGTAGTCTTCCTCTGCCAGTAGAGACCAGTCTCTCTGCTATCTCTCTGTGGTCTTCCTCTGCCAGTAGAGACCAGTCTCTCTGCTATCTCTCTGTGGTCTTCCTCTGCCAGTAGAGACCAGTCTCTCTGCTATCTCTCTGTGGTCTTCCTCTGCCTGTAGAGACCAGTCTCACTGCTATCTGTCTGTGGTCTTCCTCTGCCAGTAGAGACCAGTCTCACTGCTATCTGTCTGTAGTCTTCCTCTGCCAGTGGAGACCAGTCTCACCTCTCACTGTCTCTCTGTAGTCTTCCTCTGCCAGTGGAGACCAGGATTTGGTGGCTCGCATGAAGAGTTTGGAGTTGGAGAACCAGGAATTGCACAAAGGTATGGGGTTAAACATGGTTAGTTATGTTCTCTAGATCAGTGGTTCCCAACCTGGGGTACTAGGTCCCCTGGGGGTACCTGGCCTCTCCACAGGGGGAACTTGAAAACACTCATGACATCATAGGCTTAATAGTGAAATTAACATGGTGGTACTGGAACTGAAAAGGGTTGGGGGCACTGCTCTAGATAATGGAGTAATATTTCAATCTGGTCCCAGAGCACTAAGGTGCGTGTCTCTCTGCGTGCGTGTCTCTCTGCGTGCGTGTCTCTCTGCGTGCGTGTCTCTCTGCGTGCGTGTCTCTCTGCGTGCGTGCGTGTCTCTCTGTGCGTGCGTGCATTCCAGTGGTGGAGGACCTTAGAGCTACCCTGCTGAAGCTGGAGTCCAGAGTTCAGGTTCTGGAGAGAAGCCCTGCTGCCCCTGTTCCCTGTGCCAAGGTGTGTGAAGCCCATTAACCAGGTCTTTACCATGACAGAACCACAAAATGCACCTGTCAATCCTATATTAGGACTGGTGTGATCCAGACAGAATGCTGCAGGCAGAGCTCTCTAGAAAGTAAGTTTAGACATGTAGTTCTTATTGGTTCTCCACGTGTCCCAGGCTGTGACCGGGCCATGTATAAAGGCGGAGAATGGTGGGGCTGATGAGGACGATGATGACATCGACCTTTTTGGAAGTGATGAAGAAGAAGATGCAGAGGCCGAAAAGCTGAAGGAAGAGAGGATCGCAGCCTATGCCGCCAAGAAGTCCAAGAAACCTGCGCTCATCGCCAAGTCCTCTATCCTACTGGATGTCAAACCCGTATGTTGTCTAGCTGTTCTCTATCCTACTGGATGTCAAACCCGTATGTTGTCTAGCTGTTCTCTATCCTACTGGATGTCAAACCCGTATGTTCTCTAGCTGTCCTCTATCCTACTGGATGTCAAACCCGTATGTTCTCTAGCTGTCCTCTATCCTACTGGATGTCAAACCCGTATGTTCTCTAGCTGTCCTCTATCCTACTGGATGTCAAATTCTCCATCTCTCTCCATTTTAATCTCCATCTCCCTGTCTTTGTCCCACTGTGTCTGTCTTTGCTCCAGTGGGACGATGAGACAGACATGGCGAAGCTGGAAGAGTGTGTACGGTCTGTGGTGGCCGATGGGCTGCTCTGGGGTCAGTCTAAACTGGTTCCTGTGGGTTACGGTATCAAGAAGCTCCAAATCGGATGTGTTGTGGAGGACGACAAGGTGGGAACAGACCTGCTGGAGGAGGAAATCACCAAGTTTGAGGACTATGTGAGTACCACACACACACACACACACACACAGTCAGATATACTGTGTAAAATCCCAGAGGAGAAAAACATACTAAATGTTTTATTTAAATATTTAGTATATCTTACAATGATGTTTAATTACAATACAGACTCAACAATACAAAATGTTTTAATCAAATTGATGCAACACAACACACACATGTTCATCTACTGTGGTCAACGTTTGATCCAACACTGGAAATCATGGGCCGTATACACGTTCCCCCTGGCGGAGGGGTTCCCCCTGGCGGAGGGGTTCCCCCTGGCGGAGGGGTTCCCCCTGGCGGAGGGGTTCCCTGGCAAAGACCAACTTTTACTAAGGAACCAGGAGGAGAAAGAGCAGGGTGGATCCCGTTAACGTTTATCATAGCAATACTGTTGACGAATGCGTTATATTGCCCTATTGAAATAAAGACATTAAAATGTAGACCGTGTCACTGATTAAACCATAAACCAAGAATGACATACTGACTGGTCAAGTAGAAGTTCAGCTAATTCAGTCTTTTAAATATCCGGCAGCTTGTTAAGAAATGTGTGTTATTCTTTTGATGCGATAATTTGCGCAGTTGTGTCCCATCTTTAGCATCAGCTACTCTGGCTTGTCCAGCCATTGCCATGAAGTCGTCTTTGTTTCTTTATAGTTGGTGAACATCATGAGGAAACCGAATGATTTGTATCACAATATGGGGTCTGGAGAGGGCATTTATTGTTTGACGTAATATTCTACCGACAGGTGACTAAAATACACATTGTTCGACTGCGCTGCATAGCTGCATTTTCCATGTGGCCAAGTTGTCACAACCTTGATCTCCGGTGATATTGGTGGTTTCTGTTTGTTGGTTATGTGACAACATCCCTGACAGGCTCTACTATGATCATAATTCTCTCACGATTAAGGCGATGCCTTGTTAAAGTTCAGTATCATTAAATGTTTCTAAAACGTCGACCTGATTTCGAGGAGGATTGCCGGCAGCAGCCTTGAGGATTGTTTGTGATTTGGTCTTAGTGACTTAGGATTCCCAAAACAGCAGGTGTGAGAGGTTCGGGGAAGCCATGGAGAAGGACTTTCGGTCGGCACCAAGGTGTTTCTTGTAAACCGTCCACCACCTCAGGAGGAGGAAACCGGGAACCAACCAAGCTGTGTACAGTAAGGATGGAACACTGTTGACCTCAACTGAGGAGGTATTGGGGCGATGGAAGGAACACTTTGAGGAACTCCTAAACCCCACTAACACGCCCTCTATAGTAGAGGCAGAGCTGGAGGCTGATGGGGAAGCATCGTCAATCTCCTTGGCAGAAGTCACTGAGGTAGTAAACAGCTACACAGTGGCAAAGCTCTGGGGATAGAGGAGAACCGTCCAGACATGTTGAAAGCTTTGGATGTGGAGGGGATGTCTTGGATGCCTCTTCAACATTGTGTGGGAGTCGGGGGCGGTGCCTAAGGAGTGGCAGACTGGGGGGGTGGTTCCCCTGTTCAAAAAGGGGGACCAGAGGGTGTGTGCCAATTATAGAGGTATCACACAACTCAGCCTCCCTGGGAAAGTCTACTCAACGGTGTTGGAAAGGAGGGTTCGGCAGATAGTCAAACCTCAGATTGAAGAGGAACAATGTGGATTCCCTCCTGGTCGTGGAACAACCGACTAGCTCTTTACTCTTGCAAGGATCCTGGAGGGGGCCTGGGAATATGCCCATCCAGTCTACATGTGCTTTGTGGATCTGGAGAAGGCGTAGGACCGGGTCCCCCGGGAGATACTGTGGGAGGTGCTGTGGGAGTATGGGGTGAGGAGGTCCCTTCTCAGGGCTATCCAATCCCTGTACGTCCAAAGTGAGAGCTGTGTTCAGGTAAGTCGGACTCATTCCTGGTGGGGGTTGGCCTCCGCCAGGGCTGTGCTTTGTCACCAGTCCTGTTTGTAACGTTTATGGTCGGGATATCGAGGCACAGTCGGGGTGGGGAGGGGTTGCAGTTTGGTGGGCTGGGGATCTCATCGCTGCTTTTTGCAGATGATGTGGTCCTGATGGCATCATCGGTCTGTGACCTCCAGCACTCTCTGGACCGGTTCGCAGCTGAGTGCGAAGCGATTGGGATGAGGATTAGCTCCTCTGAATCTGAGGCCATGGTTCTCAGCAGGAAACCGATGGAGTGCCTCCTCTGGGTAGTAAAGTAAAGGATCCTGTTCGCGAGTGAGGGAAAAATGGAGCTGGAGATTGGTTGGAGAATCGTAGCAGCGAGGACGGTATTGCATTCGCTTTACCACACCGTTGTGAGGAAAAGAGAGCTGAGTCGGAAGGCAAAGCTCTCGATATACTGGTAAATTGTCATTCCTACCGTCACCTATAGTCATGAAGGCTGGGTCATGACCAAAAGAACTAGATCGTGGGTACAAGTGGCTGAAATGAGTTTTCTCAGAAGGTTGGCTGGCGTCTCCCTTAGAGATGCGGGTGAGAAGATCAGTCATCCGTGAGGAACTCTGAGTAGAGCTACTGCTCCTTTGCATTGAAAGGAGCCAGTTGAGGTTGTTCAGGCATCTGTTAAGGATGCCCCCAGGACGTCTCCCTGGGGAGGTGTTCCAGGCAGGTCCAGCTGGGAGGAGACCTCAGGGTAGGCCCAGGACATCTCCCTAGGGAGGTGTTCCAGGCACGTCCAGCAGGGAGGAGACCTCAGGGTAGGCCCAGGACGTCTCCCTAGGGAGGTGTTCCAGGCACGTCCAGCAGGGAGGAGACCTCAGGGTAGGCCCAGGACGTCTCCCTAGGGAGATGTTCCAGGCATGTCCAGCTTGGAGGAGACCTCAGGATAGGCCCAGGACTAGGTGGAGAGATTATATTTCAACACTGGAATTCAGTCATTGCCCCCCAGTGTTCTATCAAACAACCTGTCATATCAACTTGTTCAATGCTAAGGGCAACTTTGTTCCTTGTATGTCTTTGAAAAACACTTAAATAGCATATTAATGAACAAAATATATTACAATGAAATACTGATCTGAGGACCGGGAGGGGCTTGTTCATTGATGGTATGGAGTTGTTGTGTTTTATGTTTCAGGTTCAGAGTGTCGATGTGGCTGCCTTCAATAAGATCTAAGTCCATTCTCATCTGGTCCTGTTCTACTCAACTCATCCAAAGTGTTACTGCTGCTCTTGGCTGCCAAAATTAATAAAAACATTGAGCTTTAAGCACAAACACCTGTTTGCCCGTCTCTCTCAAACACTGGAAAGAAAACCCAATGTGACAAATATACCGCTCTGGAAAAAATTGAGACCACTGCAAAAGTTCCTCTGGTTTTACTATTCATAGGTGTGTGTTTGAGTAAAATTTACATTTTTGTTTTATTCTATAAACGACTGACAACATTACTCCCAGATTCCAAATAAAAATATTGTCATTTAGAGAATTTATTTGTAGAAAATAATAACTGGTCAAAATAACAATTTTTCAGACTTCAAATAATGCAAAGAAAATCAATCAACAAAGTACCAATGTTTTAACTTAGGAAGAGTTCAGAAAGCCATATCTGGTGTAACAACCCAGATTTGATCACTGCTTCATGTGTGTTTGGCATGCTCTCCACCACATTGCTGTTGGATGACTTTATGCCACTCACAGCACAAACGTATTGTCTATCTGCAGCATATTGACTTATATAATATTGATCAAGAGAACTTTCATTGGCAAATTAATTTCTCATACATTTGTACACAGATGGAATGTTAGATAAAATATTTAATAGAAAGTTGTAATACAAATCCAAGGAAGATGGCGCTTCAGGGACCCAATCAGTTCTGTTTATGAGTGTGAAACATGAATCCAACAGTTGACAGTCTAGAAACAGTTACAGTCAACCATACTGATTATGTGGTAAGAGGGTGATTGTCGAACCGAGTCCAACCCAGAACCCTGGGTAGAGCGGCTTCGTGAAGGTGGTCTTGATCTGGTAGATCAGGGCCATGGTGTCTGAGGAGATGCTGTAGAAGGACAGAGTCCCAGCCCTGTGGTCAAGGTACACTCCTACCCGGTTGGACTCAGGTAATGGCAGGGTTCTGCTGTTGTCAGCATGGTGCACTGAGCAACCAGAGAGGGTCCAGTCGAGGCTCCAGGACCAGGGGTTGTGTCCTAGTTTGGAGTCGTCCCCATCCCCGTCTCTTCATGTCTCTGTAGCAGACTCCTATCGACACGCCACCCTGTCCGCTCCACTCCACCTCCCAGTAACAGCGACCAGTCAGCCCGCCACCTCGCCCCCCTCTGCTCAGGGCACCCCCACACAGCACCTGAGCCCAACTGGTGAAGCGGTCAGGGTGATCGGGGTAAGGCCGCAGGTCCCCCTGTGTCGTCGCCTCTCTCCGCCCCTCGGAAACCCACAGGTAGGGGTTGGCAGTGTTCACATCCAGGACCAGGGGACTGCAGTCTGGGGACAGAGAAGCCACCAGAGACTCAACCCTACAGCAACACTGGTGCTATAGCTCTTGCCAATCTATTGATTCTATTGCATTATTTTTATTTTCACTGTAAAGCACATTGAATTGCTTCTATGTATGAATTGTGCTCTATAAATTAACTTGTTTGCTATTTACATTGTAGGAAATCCGCTCTTGTGATTGGCTCTGGTGTGTCTGAGGTGTCTGATTGGGGAGCAGTAGGTGCTGGTTGGTTCGTCTCCACTGAACTCTGGTCTCCGACTACAGAAAACATTGAACAGGAAAGTTGAGCTGATGTACCTATAGGCATTTGTTTTTATAAATGAAAAAGCTGAATGATTTGGGAAACAATTATTGTTTTAGGCTTTAATCTTTTTTGTAGAATTTCTGTTCAGAGAAGCCCCAGGCTCTGAGCCCCTCTGGATAAAGTGTGTTTTCTGGGACAGGTAGACACAGTATCTGATTGACTCACTCAGGTCAGCGATCTTTGTTAGTTCTCTGTTGCAGAGCTCCTGCAGTCTCTTCTGAATGTCCTCTAGCGCCCTTCTCACTGTTCTGATCCAGTGGGATGGAGGGACATCCAGGTCAACGTTGGGTAAAGTAACGCTCTTAGGAAGGTTTGGGCACCTCTGGAGGGAAAGGAGGTCCAAACATGATCAGGGTTTGTTTCCTGAGACTAGAGAAAACCCCCAGACTGGTTTCATGACTGACAAATTATTCCTGGTCTTGGAATAAGCTGCAAATGGCTTAATTGGAAGAGGATATCTGAAGGTTGAACCTGGCGGGAGGTATCCACAGGCTGTTACCTGTAGGAAGTAGATGAGGTCCTTGGTGGGTTTTTACCTGTAGGAAGTAGATGAGGTCCTTGGTGTTTTTTACCTGAAGGAAGTGGATCTGGTCCTTGGTGGATGTTTACCTGGATGAAGTAGATGTGGTCCTTGGTCTATTTTACCTGAAGGAAGTAGATGTGGTCCTTGGTGTGCGATAGCCGGTCTAGCTCTGTGTTTCTCCACCTCAATTCCTCGTCTGCTCTTTCCAGTCTCTCCATTCGCTCCTGTGCCTGTTTCAAGGCATTCTTTTCCTGTTCTCTGATCAGCTCCATCACCTCACAGCGTCTCTTTTCTATACAGCGCTGTAGCTTGTCAAACACCCTTTCACCATCCTGCACTGCTGCCTGAGCGCCACGCTGGTTAGAGAGGACAGGATGTCAGGGAGTCTGATTATGTCATAAATCCTGTATGTCTGGTTATAATGTCAGATTATGTCTAATTATTAGTAAACTGCAACTTCTGTCTACAAGGAACACAGACTGTCCCTGTTATAGCTGGGCCCTGTGTATACATGCTTACACATACAGTTTAGGTTTAGTGATTAAAAACAAACAGGACGGACAAAACAAGACACTCACAAATAAGGACATGGCTTTAAACACCAGTGTTATTCCCTCAGTGGCCCTGTTTTTGTGGATTTTTGGCCAGGTGACGACTGCGCTATCTCTTAATTGTCCTGAAGTTATGCAGGCATGCACATCCACTGCTCAAAACCATTAGGGGAACACTTCAATCACATTGGATCTTGATGAAGGAAATCTTTACTGTACATTGTGTCATTCACTGAGAACAAAATGATGTAACAACCATCAATGGAAACCAAAATCTCCAACTGACTGAGGGCTGGATTCAAACAATGTGAACATTTGAAATCACAGACTGATCCAACTTGCATGAATTTCATCACAGCAACTCATAATGTGACTCAGTAGTGTGTCTGACCCCCACATGCCTGTATGAACTCCTGACCTTCACTGACCCACCGCCAAACCAGTCCTGCTGGATGATGTTGCAGGCAGCATAACGTTCACCACGGAGTCTCCAGACTCATCTCTGTCACATGTGCTCAGTGGGAACCTGCCTTTGTCTGAAGAGAACGGCAAAACCCAATGGCAAACCTGCCAATTCTAGTATTCCCTGGTAAATGCCAATCGAGCTGCATGGTACTGGGCTGTGAACACAGGTCCCACTAGAGGACATTGGGCCCTCATGCCACCTTCATGGAGTCTGGTTCTGACGGTTTGATCAGAATGCACACTAGTAGCCTGCCGGAGGTCATTTTGTGGGTCTCTGGCAGTGCTCCTCCTGTTCCTCCTCGCACAAAGGAGCAGATACCGGTCCTGCTGCTGGGTTGATGCCCTTCTACGGCCCTGCCCAGCTCTCCGCGTGACATGGCTTGTCTTCTGGTATCTCCTCCCTGCTCTTCAGACTGTTTTGGGAGACACAGCAAACCTTCTTGCGACGACACGTATGGATGTTCCCTCCTGGAGGATCTGAACTACCTGTGCAGCTTGAATGGGCTGCAGGTACCTCCTCATGCTACCAGCAGTGACAAAGAGGGGTTGTCTTGCTGTTGCTTCTCCAGTGCACCTGTTGTCATTTTCATTTGTTCCAAAACCGGTGACTAATTCAGAATCTCTTCTGCTTCCTAATTAGACAGATTGAATCCCTGAAGTTTAAGTGACTTTGTGTCTCGCTGGATAGTTATTTTTTTATTCAAATTACCTTTGAGGTTCTACTTGCACTGTTTTTCCCATCCAGCTGGTCCTGTTGCAAGAGAATAATGACGACCACAGCAGTGGTTTTTATACTTTTTCTTGTGAAATTAGATTTGGTTTCAGGTAATCACCTTATCAGTACCTCATTTACCTCATTTAGTAAAGTGCTACCTGTCTTCACTTTGTTTCATCAAGGAAATGTATGATTTGGCTGTATAACCAGTGATGATGACTTCCTGAGCAGAGGGCACTAACCTTGATGGATCTGGTGATGTGTTGTAGTTCTCTCTCTCTCTCATTTAAACTCTGGCGACCTCTCCTCAAGCCCTCTTTCAGCTGGCTCTGTGGATGCAACAACATTATCATGCAGGATTACTACGTTATCTACAAATTATAGTACAAAAAACATTGCCAGTGTTACAGCTGTTGCCAGTCACTGGATGGGAAATGTCTCCCCACCTGCATCTCCGCCCGCCCGGCAGCAGCAGAGACCGTCTCGTGACCCTGGTGTCTGTCTCTGAGGCAGTGGGAACAGACACACAGCCTGTCAGTCCAGCAGAAGCCCGACAGCAGTCTGTCATGGCGTGGACAGACCTTGTCCTGGAGATGTTGCTGAGGGAGACTGGTCAGTCTGTGGGGTCTGTGCTGGTGTCTGTCCTCGTGCTGTCGGAGGTGTGTCTCGCAGTAGGAGGCCAGACAAACCAGACAGGATCTGACCGCTTTGTTCTTCCTCCCAGTGCAGACATCACATTCCACATCCTCCGGTCCAATCAGGGAGGGTGGGGGAGTGGCCTGACTCATTTACAAACAGAGATGGTGGGAACATTAAGTTGGCCTTTCAAAAAGGAAAAATATTTATTCTAGGCACTATTATTCATTAATTCCAATTAATATAAACCTTGATATCATAAATTGATGTAATGTAGGACAATCTAATGTGGGGTAATCTAATGTGGGGCAACCTAATGTTGGGGTAACCTAATGTTGGGGTAACCTAATGTTGGGGTAACCTAATGTTGGGGTAACCTAATGTTGGGGTAACCTAATGTTGGGGTAACCTAATGTTGGGGTAACCTAATGGTTAAAGCATTTGAACCAGCAAATGAATGGTTGCTAAATTGTATCCTCAAGCAAGGCATTTAAGACTTATGGCTTCCAAGCTGCTGCTGAGAATGAGAATGTGTTCTCTTGTAAATAGAGCTGTTTTGAATATATATATATTTTACAGTGACACCTCTTCAGCAGGTACCCAGACAAACATTCCCACAAAAAAATGTTTGTCAGTATGTTTCAAGTTTTTTTGGTTATTCAAAAAAGATCTGATCTGATTAGTCAAAATGGCAGTCGGTGGGGAAAACGGAATTGATCTGGATGTGTAAAAATAGCCTTTCTATGTCTGGATCAGAATGCATCCCCCCTCTATCCATTACCTCAGTCTTCTGTAACTTTTCCACCAGCTCAGCCAGTACTGTGTTCCTGTGGAGTCCAGGTCTACGGATGAATGCATGTTTACACTGTGGACAGCTGTAGGTGGCCACTCCTTTCCTCCTCCTGCTCTCCCAGCGCTCCTCTATACAGGCCAGGCAGTAGCTGTGTCCGCAGGGGATGGTGACCGGATCCCTGAGGACCTCCAGACACACTGGGCATCTGAACTGCTGTTGGTCCAGATTCAGCGAGACACTACTGCCTGTGACAAGCTGTCTGCTGGTTGTAACTGTCAGCTGGTCCAGAGAAGAACTACTGCTACTGCTACTGGTTGATGCCCTCTGGTTACGTCTAACAGGCAGACTACTGCTTCTAGTTGAAGCAATCTGGTCTCTACCAATTGACCTACTGCTCCTACTGGTTGATGCCATCTGGTCTCGAAGCATAGGTCTGCTGTTACTGGTTAATGCCATCAGGTCTTGAAGGATAGGCCTGCTGTTACTGGTTGATGCCATCTGGTCTGGAAAGATACGCCTGCTGTTACTGGTGGATGCCATCTGGTCTGAAAAGATACACCTGCTGTTACTGGTGGATGCCATCTGGTCTGGAAAGATATGCCTGCTGTTACTGGTGGATGCCATCTGGTCCAGAGATGAACTACTATTGCTACTGTTTGAAGTCTTCTGTGAACCCTGACTAATAAAATTACCATTAGTTGTAGCTTGTCTGCTAATAGCTGCCATTCTGCTAATAGCTGCCATTCTACTGATGACTGCCATTCTGTCGATCGTGGTCGTTCTGCTAGTCATTGACATTCTGGTAATCGTTCCTGTTCCCTACCGATTCAAACCAGGAAGTGACTGGCTGGCTGAGAAAGAGGTAGGGCGTGGCCGGAGCCAAGCGTTTCAGTGTGAAGTGCTGAAACTCGATCTCTATCAACACAAAGCCTGAGGCAACCAATCAATCTCTCAGACTTGAGTGCCACCTGAACCAATCAGGCTCTCGGGCTTGAGTTCCACCTGAACCATGTAAGCCATAACCAGCGCAAATGCAGGTGGAGTTATGAATCACCACAAAAACAATAGGTGATATCAGTGAATGAGACTGACACTGGTGTTGTTTTCTGCAGTGTTTACATATGTTATTACATAAACACGTTCCTGTCCTGGACTGGTCCTTCTGTTGTAGTTCCACATTGACAATGTCGGGTCCACAACTCCTGCTCACATTATGCTGATGAATGCCAGCTCTAACACTGCCTGGATGTATTTCAAATGTCTGCTGAACACACCATATCCATTAACGATCTGTCAGACACAGTCGATGACGTGGAATGCACTGATTGGTTGATACATATGACATCTGAGCAGGGGAACCCAACCACAATGCGTTTTCTCCCATGCATTTAGTCAAACATCCCATTGACCTGTTCTCTGACATTTCCCAAATTCAGCATCGACCTTACAACTTCTTAAATGTTTATGTATTGTATATTTAGCAACCCCCTCTAATCCACAGTGACTCAGTTGGTATGATAATGTTGAGGGCACTATTAAATCTCTAGCACAGAAGTTAAGGTAATATACTGTATACACAGTATATACACTCAAAACAGAATCAAAGTCACAAAAGCAAATCTGTTTTTATTTCATTGTCACACTTAAGGTAACTAATTCAATACACATGAGAAAAAATATAATTACAGATATCCGGTTAAAATTTATATTAAATAGTGTTTTTAAAAAGTAATACTATATTGCTGTGTTGAAACCACTGATTAACTTCTGAATTAATTGGTTATTTTTGATAGGATAAGAACCACAATATTACAAGTGTGAACACTGATTGACTGACAGGCCATTATTTCTGATACAAGGGGATTCTCTGGTAGTCTCAATGTCCGGCTGTCTTTCATTCTCTCTCATTGGTTTATATAAAGGTATGGGCTTTGATGTTCTAGTTCCTGTAAGGGCAGACCTTAAGTTGGTTACTTCCTGCGTGGGTGTGGCCTGCGCTGCATCCTCTGTCGGCTCCCAGTGGAGGACATCTTGGATCCTGAGATGACAGAAAGGTGAGTCAGCAGATCCTAGACTATCTTCGTATTAAAGATCCAGCTCTTCTGACTGGGTTTCTCCCACAGTTCTCCCTCTTCCCTTTAGAGGGAACCTCATATCTACCACTATCAGTTCTGGACTGATGAACTGAATTCATTGATTCAACTGGTCGCTTAATTAGTCAAATGGCTGTTGGTCATATGCAATCTCTACTGTCAAGTCTCCACTTACCAAAGGGTGAGAATAGTCTCTACTGTCAAGTCTCCACTTACCAAAGGGTGAGAACGTGAAGCCGAAAACTGGGGCTGCAGCTCCAGGACTCAGGAACGGGTTGAGACCCACCCCACTGGAGCCCTGCTCTACTGCAGCTGGAGCTTGGGGAGGATTCCCCACTGGGAGGAGAGGACAGTCAGACCCAAGCCACCAGACCCACAAATGACCAGACCAGACCGGTTGTATTAGATGTGTTCAGTAACTAATATGGTGTTGGTTATGTTTGGTGTGTTCAGTAACTCATGGTGTTGGTATTATTAGATGTGTTAATTAACTCACATGGTGTTGGTTATATTAGATGTGTTCAGTAGATGTGTTCAGTAACGCACATGGTGTTGGTTATATTAGATGTGTTCAGTAGATGTGTTCAGTAACTCACATGGTGTTGGTCATATTAGATGTTGTCAGTAACTCACATGGTGTTGGTCATATTAGATGTTGTCAGTAACTTACATGGTGTTGGTCATATTAGATGTGTTCAGTAACTCACATGGTGTTGGTCATATTAGATGTGTTCATTAGATGTTTCATTAGATGTGTTCAGTAACTCACATGGTGTTGGTCATATTAGATGTGGTCAGTAACTCACATGGTGTTGGTCATATTAGATGTGGTCAGTAACTCACATGGTGTTGGTCATATTAGATGTGTTCAGTAACTCACATGGTGTTGGTTATATTAGATGTGTTCATTTGATGTGTTTCATTAGATGTGTTCAGTAACTCACATGGTGTTGGTTATATTAGATGTGGTCAGTAACTCACATGGTGTTGGTCATATTAGATGTGTTCATTTGATGTGTTCAGTAACTCACATGGTGTTGGTTATATTAGATGTGTTCATTTGATGTGTTTCATTAGATGTGTTCAGTAGCTCACATGGTGTTGGTCATATTAGATGTGGTCAGTAACTCACATTGTGTTGGTTATATTAGATGTGTTCAGTAGATGTGTTCAGTAGATGTGTTCAGTAACTCACATGGTGTTGGTTATATTAGATGTGTTCATTAGATGTGTTTCATTAGATGTGTTCAGTAACTCACATGGTGTTGGTCATAGTAGATGTGTTCAGTAACTCACATGGTGTTGGTCATATTAGATGTGGTCAGTAACTCACATGGTGTTGGCTGTGTTGATTCAGGCTGGAATCCGGCAGTGGGTTCAGGAGATTCTACAATAGACACCTCTCTCACTGGAGAGGCCAGGCAGGCAGACCAAGAGACAGGCAGACAGGTAGGCAGACTTAGAATGGTCCCCAGTCTGCTTCTTTTACTCTGGTATGAATCATTACTGGTGGGTGTCTAATTACACACTGTTCATTAACAGAGCGGGATAGATGGAATTGGGAACTGGAATCATCCACAGAACGCTCAGGTCCCATTGAAATGGCCCAGTGCTGCCAGAAGGATATCACATATGATTATATTCCCAGATAATACCCCATAATCCTGTAGTGGTCCAAATGGCTGCCTCCAGTGGAACAATACTGCTACAGCCTGTATTAGAATGCAGTCTACTTGCTTTTCAGCGTACTGATCCAACTTTCCCACTTCCTCTACCAATATAGCATAAAAATACCTAGTACATGCAAGCTTTAAGTGTTCCGTTTGAGGTAGGGTGTCTTTTTAAAACCAATGATCAAGTCCGTAATCTTGGTGTTCTGATAAATGTGAGGTCTGAGTCTAACAGTCATATCAAATCGGTCACCAAAACAGCATTCTACCATCTGAAAAATATATCCAGAATCAAAAGCCTGGTGTCCCAAAAAGACCAAGAGAAGCTCATCCATGCTTTTATCTCTAGTAGGGTTGACTGTAATGGCTGTAATGGCCTCTTAACTGGACTCCTCAAAAAGTGTGTAAAACAGCTGCAGCTCATTCAGAATGCAGCTGCTAGAATGTTAACCAGGACCAAGAGGAAAGAGCACATCACTCTGGTTCTTAAATCTTTACATTGGCTTCCGGTCAGTTACAGAATATATTTTAAATTGGTGCTTCTAGTTTATAAATCTCTGAATGGTTTAGGACGCGAAAACATTTTTGATATGTTTGAAGAATATAAACCGAGCAGGGCTCTTAGATCCATGAACTCAGGTCAGCTAGTAGAGCCTAAAGTCTAAACTAAACATGGAGAAGCTGCGTTTAGCAGTTATGCTGTGCACAACTGGAATAAACTACCAGAAGATCTTAGAGGTGCACCAAAATTGTCCATTTTTACATCCAGGCTAAAAACACTTCTCTTTTTACGTGCCAATGACTGAGCTCAACCACACTGTGAGCCTTGTAGCTTCTGATGTTTTTATCACTTAAACTAAACTGACAGCTATTATAGCTTTCTATGTTTTCTATTTGTTTTATTAGATCTATTTTCTTATTCTATTCCTTATTATATTATGTATTTTATATTTCTCTTTTTGATTTATTTCATTATTAAATGTATATACTGCTATCTTTTACCAATCATAATGCAAGTTATGGTGCTATCAGAGGAATAACCTCTGTGTAAATGTTGCAACCTCTGTTTTAATTCAATTGCAATTTGTATTTTTATTTTCACTGTAAAGCACATTGAATTGTATGAATTGTGCTATATAAATAAACCTGCTTTCTTGCTTTTCCTCCAATTACTGCTTTAGCCACAATGAAAACATTGGAAGACTCAGGCCTGTTATTTTGGGTATAAGTGAGTGAGATCTCACAATTTTTTCCCCAATAAGTTTGGTACCTTTCTCATAGATGCTGACGAAGCTCCCCTGACACACCTCCTCCAACAGCCCTCTGAAGTCAGCTACTGATGACATCACAAGGTTAAAAGTAAAATTGGGGTCAAAGGTCACTGTTGGCAGGCCTCCAATCACAGGAGAGGAGCTCAGAGACTGACAGCTCTAAAAGAACAATAAACAGAGGTGCATTAGGGGGAGTGTTGGTGTGTAGCTTGTGTGAGTATGACACTCGTTAACAAATCGTTAGAGAACTGGCTACCTGAAAAATAGGCTAGCATCGTTACAGAGACCTGGCTACCTGAACAACAGGCTAGCATCGTTACAGAGACCTGGCTACCTGAACAACAGGCTAGCATTGTTACAGAGACCTGGCTACCTGAACAACAGGCTAACATTGTTACAGAGACCTGGCTACCTGAACAACAGGCTAGCATAGTTACAGAGACCTGGCTACCTGAACAACAGGCTAGCATAGTTACAGAGACCTGGCTACCTGAACAACAGACTAGTAAGGCAGACATTCAGATACCAGAGCACACATATTACTATGGCAATCAAAAGGACAACATAAATACTGTATACAAATAATGTGCCTTTGTATACTTGTAAAACATGAATGAATCATTTATTTGATATTGTGTATTCTGTACAAATCGTGAAAGTAATCATTCAAAACTGTCCAGTACACAAATGGCATCGTAATTAATCTCTGAACAGTATCTTGAAAGCATGACTCCTGACAAGCCCTCTGATTTTGAGATTGCATTATCGTTGGAGTAATCCACAAAATACAATGATATATTTTTGGGGTGAAATATCCCTTACATTTTAATTAATGGTGAATTTGAAGCCTGGGTCACAGAACCAACAGGTGTTACTTACCTGTAGGAAGGAGATGTGATCCTCTGTGTGGGAGAGCTGGTCCAGTTCAGCATCTCTCCTCCTCAGTTCTGCAATCTCCTGCTCCAGCACGGCCAACAGTCCTTCAGCATGGCTGACAGCGGTCTTTTCCTGGGCCCGGATCAGCTCCCTCACCTCAAATCTCTTCAGCTCCATGGAGCGTATAAGCTCTGTGAACACCCTCTCACTGTCCTCCACCGCGGCCCGGGCCGAACGCTGAAGGGACATTCTCATTGGTTACAAACGAATAGGATTAGGATGACAATCACAGACAGGGACAACAGACACCTCAGCTGAAGCAGCATTACAGATCATCATGATAAACTGAATCAGCTGAAATAGGCATCAGACACTATATACAAAACATGGATTGGAACAGTCTTCTCCCAATATTGGTACTCAGCGAGATGACTTGACAAACATGCAGAAAGATGAGTGGACAGACACACAGCAGTATTGTGCGGCTGTTTTACCAGGTTAAATAACCAACATTGAAAGACAGACAGGTAGACAGACAGACCTGGAGATAGGCGTTTAGACAGACCTGGAGATAGGCGTTTAGACAGACAGGTAGACAGACAGACGTTTAGACTAACAGAATGACTAGATTGGTAGACAGAGGGCCAGATGAGCAGATAAATCTACAGACAGACATTTACCGTTAGGGAGCAGATGGCCTGTCTCAACTCCTGCACCTCCTTCTCCCTCTCCTGGATCCTCTGTTGGGATCTCTTTTTCAGCTCCCTCAACTGGCACTGAGGACAGAGACAACAGGACAATCAGAGAAACAGTCAGAAGGCTGACAGACAAAACATACACATTAAAAACAGATAAGACATGAAGACAGACAAGCAGATCATAAACAGCTTTACAGTTTAATCACTGATTCTTGCATCCACTTTAAAAAATATTCCCACTTATTTGGTCTTTAAATCCAATAATTTAGAGGCTCGTGTGCAAACAACAAAGAACCGAATCTCGGTCCTTCCGAGGTTAACCATAACAAGCGACTAGCCGATAGCTTGTTGTTTGAGTCCCAGAGTGCACGTTAACCCGTTTCACATCTCTCAAAGTCGATTTTAAAACAACTGTTTTCATTACAACTGTAACTAATTGTTTCATTGGTACATGAATAGAAAGCTATACTTGATCAATCCTATTGGCTTTTCTTAAATTGACCGAGATAAACAAACCAAGGACAAGGTTAACATCGACAGAGCGGGCTAACCTGTTTCTGCTGGACCTCATTCTCTGCCAGGACCGTGTCGTGACCCTTATGGTCCCCTGTTAAACACAAATAGCAGATACACAGCTGATCGGTCCGACAGTACACCTCAAGAAGCTTATCGTGGTGAGGACATATCGTCTCTTGTAGACTCTTCGAGGCCTTAACCAGCTTGTGTTTCTTGAAAGCAGCCGACTCGTAGTGAGGTTGGAGGTGCGTGTCGCAGTAGGAGGCCAGACACACCAGACAGGACTTGACCGCTCGGTTCCTTCTCCCAGTGCATACATCACATTCTACATCCTCCGGTCCGGCGTAGCACTGCGTCTGGGGAGCGGCTTGGAGTCCCGTCTGTTTGAACTTGTCCACTACCTCGGCAAGCATTGTGTTTCTGCCTAGTAGAGGCCTCGGGTTAAAACTCTGGCGACACTGCGGACAGCCATAAACACCCATATATTCGTCCTGGTCCCAATAGCCTTTAATACAGACCAAACAATAGCTGTGTCCGCACGGAATTGTGACGGGTTCCCTCAGGACATCCAGACATATAGAACAGTTGAACTGGTCCTGATCGAGGAAAAGTCCTGCTTGTGCTAGAGCCATTTTCATCAGCGTCTTGTGAGCAACATTTAAAAAATCACTTCCGGGTCACGAAAATTAGGATTTTTTCAAAATAAAAGAGACCAAAATATTACTTTAAAACTGACATAAATAGAGTTTATTAATTGTTTGAGACAATTTTCCTCTCGAAACATAGAAAACAATTCATGTTTGACCATATTAAAGAGTAAATTCAATAAAAAGTGGGTATTAAAACACGTTCCAGGGGCAAAATTAACGAAATGCCAATGACTGAATATGGAATAAATATTGCCTCACTGCTCATAAACTATGGAATATTCCACAGAGAAAGCTATGTAGGAACTGCTCAGGAGAGTGTGTAGAGTAATACAAACCTGTCAAACGATGGGTAATGGTGTGCTACATCTAGCAACACAATATTTTCCACACCCTCTTTTTCCACAATGTAACTCAGTGGATATGAAATACATATTGCCCTATAGAAAAAAAACTATTCTATATGCCGCGGTGAATGTATTGTAGGAAATGTTCAGGAGGGTCTACTCAGTAAATATCACCAAAGAAATCAAGGGGCACTGTGTATTTGCAAGTGTTGCTGGCTTTTTACTCCACCCATACCATTGGCCACAATGGAGATCAGTGGATATGAAATATATATTGCTCAATAAAAAAAATACTATTCTATATGCCGCGGTGAATG
>JACXGJ010010680.1:0-12261 GCA_016801105.1 Esox niger
ACGCTCCACTCCACTGCACGCTCCACTCCACTGCACGCTCCACTCCACTGCACGCTCCACTCCACTGCACGCTCCACTCCACTGCACGCTCCACTCCACTGCACGCTCCACTCCACTACAGCATCAATTATTACAAAATGTACTCATAGACCTAAATGGAAGTTAAACTTAGTCTAAGGTCCCAAAACCTACTGTTGTATAATCTCAAAATTACTTAATGTTATGGAATGTGTTCCTATCTCTAGATCAGGGGTGTCAAACCAGTTCCACAGAGAGCAGAGTGTAAGTTTTTTTCTTCCTTCTTTGAATTGGTTCTCATTTCAGACCTAAACAACCAGGTGTGGGTAGAAACTAAGCAATGAATGACCTAATTAGTCAATCGATTACAAAGTGAAAGCAAAAACCTGCAGAAACTAGGCCCTGCATAAAACTGGTTTGACTCCTCTGCTCTAGTTAATGGTTTTGTTCTATAACGTGTTCCAACCTCTAGATAATGTTCTGTTCTAGAACGTGTACTTATTGCTAGATAATGGTTCTGTTCTAGAATGTGTTACTCCCTATAGATTTTGGTTTTGTTCTAGAATGTTTTCCTACCTTGAGATAATGGTTCGGTTTTAGAACATGTTCCTACCTCTGTATACCTGGGAATTTTGTTAGATGATCATCGCTCAGTTAAACCACAATGCTGAGTTAGTTAAGAAGCTGAAGGCATTTGATTATGTTGATGTGCTTTACAGGCATCAGTGTCAACATACAGTCATTCAAGTTGCATTTGATTACTGTTGCAAACTTTTACAAACATTGTCTTTTATACACTTCAGTTGGCTGGGAATTCCTGACCACTCAGAATGCCGGGCACTGGTTAATGTTTATGCCTGAGGTTAGACTGTGGAAACTTCTGACATGTCTTACCTCAAAAATGTATTGGAAAACCTGAAGTTAACAAACACAAGTTAGTAACACCTACTAGTACTTGAAGATCCCACAGGATTTCTCAGAGTTAGTAAGACCTGTTGGTCCTTGAAGATACCACAGGGTTTCTCAGTGTTAGTAAGACCTGTTGGTCCTTGAAGATACCACAGGGTTTCTCAGAGTTAGTAAGACCTGTTGGTCCTTGAAGATCCCACAGGGTTTCTCAGAGTTAGTAAGACCTGTTGGTCCTTGAAGATCCCACAGGGTTTCTCAGAGTTAGTAAGACCTGCTTTTGTCTTCCAGTAAGACCTGCTTTTTGTCTTCACCCCTCAATTAGGGGATGCCTTGTAGACTGGACTGAAGCTTAGTTGTGCCCCAGGATGTAGGCAGATTTTGAAAGAGGCCAACTGTGTCTTTGGATTTAAGTGACCTTATGTTTCTTCTCATTTCATTGCAAGGAGTTATGATGTCTATATTTTAAAATGTGGACAAAATTATTCTATTTTGGTTAATGTATGTCTTTTAAAGCAAACTATATTTTGTAAAAGTTTTGCCAGAGGTCTGCCTTAAAAACTCCTTTTTCAAAGACGTGCTTTTACAAGGCTGAGAAAAACCTGAACGGGCGGTTTAATATGTTAACATGATGACAGGGCAGCTTTAAAACGATGAGAGAACTATTTAATATGTTTATATGGTGTGAGTGCAGTTTAATATGTTAATGTGATGGGAGAATTATGTGTTAATTCAGTGTTGATAATTCTCTAGTCACAAAACTTTCACCAGAGACTGATCCAAGTAATCAGTAAAACCCAGTTCATCTTCTTAATGCTATGTTAATGGGCCTGGGTTGAACTTCACATGGGATTCTAGAAGGACAGCCATGATAGGTCATCATCACGTGACCACCCTGTATAAAGCTGCTGTGTAGATGCTGGGAGGCTGCTAGGGGAGACCTGCTGTAGTAAATGGGAATATTGAACTGCACTGTGAAGCTGAACAACATTGAAGCCACACCCCCCAGCTAAAACTGTAATTAAAAAGTGAAAGTTAATGAGAGAGCACTGTGTTGACAATGAATATGTGTGGGGGAAAGTAATTTACAGCTCTTCGGCTCTCAGAAATAATGGTGACTGCAGCATCAGCAGACCTTCATCACGTCTGTGTGCGTGCTTGTGTGCGTGCGTGCTTGTGTGCGTGCGTGCGTGCGTGCGTGGTGATGTCTGTCATATTTGTGTGTGTGTGTGTTTGTCTGTTCATCTCTCTTTTTGTCTCTGAAAGTGTGTGTGTGTGTGCGTGTGTCTGCGTGTGTCTGCGTGTGTGTGCGTGTGTGTGCGTGTGTGTGCGTGCGTGCGTGTGCGTGCGTGTGCGTGCGTGTGCGTGTGCGTGCGTGTGTGTTTGTGTGTGTGTGTGTGTGTGTGTGTGTGTGTGTGTGTGTGTGTGTGTGTGTGTGTGTCAAACTGATCTCGGAAATGCAGCCAATTAAAACCAGTTTCATTAGAGTGAGACAGGACCTTTCCATTGCTGGTCTAAATGGCTCCCTTTCAGGTCATAGAGTACTAGGTTTCACCCTAACATGGGTAGAAAGTAGTGCATTATGTTGGTGTAGAGGGCCATTTGGAATGCATGTGTTGTCTTGATGTGTTATGTTATGCTGTGATTGTGTTGTTATATTGTTGCGTTGGTTTGTTATTTGTTGTGTTATTGAGTTGATGCAGACGGTTGTTGTTATATTGTTGATTCAGCTGCCATCTTATGAGTCTGGTCCATTCATTAGTGTGCACAGTAGGAAACAATAGCAAAACAGTCAGCCATTTAAAGGTGAGCTGTCCTTATTGACTCTCCAGCTCAGCCCGTTTGCTTCAGGTTGATGCCTAGATGTGGCGATGGAATTTTAGGGTATGATTGTATTGTCCTTTTGATATGATTGTATTAGGCAGAGCATAATTCTGGGTAATAATAATGTTTGCTATTGAGTGGTGTAATTCTCAAAATGCTGCTGGGAAAAGTATTTGGACATTGCAAAGTATAATTATGTGTAGCTACAGTTGGAGCTGGAAATATCTCTGAATCAGACATGCCTTTTCCCTGGGGAGGTTTACATCAAGCTGTCCTGGGTTCACAGTAGCAGCTTTCAAACACTTTCAACACATCTGCATGATGGCATGATACCTATGTTATGGAAACTGTTGAATTCCCTTTTTCACATCACTGGGGAAAACATTTTCTGAAAGTAGTCCAAAACTTAAACCCTTATTTCCCATAGTTGCATGGTAAGTCTGAGATTATGTAAATCATGTTGTAGTGATTCTGGGGGAAATTAGTAGTATATATTTATATATGTATATGGTCTCTGGACTAATTTAGGTTTTCCAGAAAATCTCAAGTGAAACTGTTCAGTGTCAAGGGCTCTGGCATTGACCTGGGCCCCTAGAGAATAAGGTCCATTTGGGAGAAGCATGTTCTGGAAAATTCCTCAGAGTTCCGCAAACCCAACCCTAAATTCTCAGACCCTCTGACCCCTTCAGACAATGACTGCAGTGTGAAAGTATAGGTCCCTCAGCCTGTCTGTCTGCCAGCTTGTCTGTCTGTCTGCCAGCTTGTCTGTCTGTCTGCCAGCTTGTCTGTCTGTCTGCCAGCTTGTCTGTCTGTCTGCCAGCTTGTCTGTCTGTCTGTAACATTTGTGACTCGTCCCCCAACCTTGAGACTACACCGTGGTTATTAAAGATGGCCACAGGTATTTGTATTAATAACCAAACTCAGTGAAATGAACAGCTGCATGATTGCCTGACTGGTGAACTTTTAGAAGCTGAGAGAGGTCGGTCTCAGTTCAGCTTTATAAACCTTCAAGATCCCTGAAAATGTTTAGAGAAGTTGATAGACAGTCATTAATGTATGGTCTAGTTGTATGTAGCTTAGCTGGGTTCTTGCGCTTCACTTTGGTGTTACAAACTGGAACATTACAAGGTCCTGGACCATTTGATGTTCCTTGAAAAACATGTTTCACAAAGCAAGTGGAGCTACAATTTATTTCAGATAAGGTTTATTTCCATTCCCTCTTTATGGTTGTCCTGAAGCCTTCATAAGATTCGATTCAACTTTATTGTCAAGTACACAGCAATGAAATGTAGTTATCTAGCCAGAAGTGCAAATAGAGAAGGGCTGAAGAACGACTGGTATTCAGTATGTGTATTACAAGTGTAATGTATGGATGTGCAATGAAGGCGAATGCAGTACAAATGGCAATACTAAATGTGCACTGAAGGCAAATAGAGGATGGCAAAACATTTCCAGCTGTTAAGTATAGTGTATTTTACAAGTGGGATAAATAGTTGTCTGGGTACAGACTGCAAGTAAAAATGTCATTCAATATATTCTATTCATAATGCATCATGTCAAATATAAAGACAAAACCACTGCTTTATAAAGGGTGATGTGATGCAGTGAAGCCATGTTTCTCACATACCTCAGGAATCACTGACCTGGATGGAAGCCCTGAACATTAGGAAATTGAGAACGGCTTTCCTCTGAAAAAGGTTAGTTGCTCCAAACGCTCAACACGCAAAAAATGCACATAGCCCAATGACAAGCCCTGTGGTGCTGTTGGCCCAGTCAGCTTTTTGAAACATTCACAGAAAGATTCCAGCATTGTTGTAGCTGTTTACGATCAAGACTTAGTCTGTAGAACAAGAACAGAAGAGGTACGGTGGTCTCAGGAATTACAATTCCATATCCTCTGTGCTCATACTCAGAAGCTTTGTCTGTCCAACAATCCATCTAAATACTTTGAGATTCTCCACTAACTCAAGTATAGTGAACAAAGTATCATCAATGCAGATAATTAGTCAACTTGTGCTTGACACTTGTTGTAGTGTCCTGTAATGATTAAAGTGAGAAATGTCTGGTCATTTATAAGAGCCACATTAAAGGCTTGTCATCCTTCTTTGTGGTTTGGACTTGACATCAACCTGCCCCCAAACTCAGTGCAGCTGGTTGACCCATTGTAAAACGGCTGAGCACCAATTCAATAACGTTTTAGTGTCATATATTAATTCAGCTGACTACCAGTTTACAGTTATACATGCCTGTATTGGTTTGAGAGGTCCTGGGAATCAAACCCACCACTATTCTGGCCTGCTACACTCAGCCAAGGTGTCTGACAATGTTAGGCATTCTTCTTGTAGTCTCAATATTTTCCTCTTTGAAACACACAGGTTTGTCATATTCAATGTTAGTGATTATGTAGAGATGGACATTGGTTATTATATTGCACAGTGACGCCACATTGCCTCATGAACTGATAAAAGCATGTCATACCGTTATACTGTTTCCTTTTAAATGCATTTGTGTAGTTTTCATGAAGCATTTATAAGCCATCAACCATTTAAAGCAAGACCAAAGTTCCTGTAATAGATTTCTGTTGAGTTTTTTTGTTTTAAATTTTCTTTAATCTTGGAAATTTGCCATTTTACATTCTAATGAGGACAAACAAGAAATCCATCACTTTTCTCCTTGTAAACAAAAACAGGCATTTTTTCAATTAGAATCCTGTAGCAGCTGGGACCTCGAAGCACACAATGGAATGTTTAATATATGTGCTGGGTTCTGCTCCCTCTGTATTCCATGTTATGTTCAGTGTGTGAATGCCCACTGATCATATTGTCAACCAGGGACGGAGAATAATTTACATGTCAAAGAATGTTTACACAGGTTCAGTGTTAGAAGGCTACCATGTACAGAGAGGCCTTGAGTTCACAACCTGCCAGTTGCAGAATAAACTTGCAGTTTATGTCTCTAAGGTCGTCACAATTCCTTCTCTGGTAGTGACATAACATTCCTCAGTAGACACTGGGGATTTGAGTTTTTCTGGATATTATATGACTTTTCTTGGACTCCTTGTCTACTAAACCAAGTTAGATTATTTTTTTTCTAATGCGTACCCTTTGTCAGTAGATTCATGTTGTATTAAGCATAGTGTTTATATATTAAATAATTGTTGTTTGGTTGATAGTGATTACTATTGCACTAACGTTCATATATTTTTCACTAACCACCCCACAAGCAGAGGACATCTGGTGGAAATTCTGCAGTGTTGCCACTATCAATGTTCCTGAGGGGTTCCGGTACCATGTCATCTAGTGGGTTTTCCGGGGTTACCAAGGGCTATGTTGGGCTATGTTGGGCTATGTTGTTCCAAAGCTCATGTTCTCTGGTGAATCTTCTATGATTTTCAAGAGGATGCTGCTTGTAAATATATGTTGTTTGGATATCATATAGTGGTCCAAGGTAATGTTCTGGTGACCCTCCAATGATGATCAAGGAGACATCATGCGATGGTCCCATGATGATGTTATCTAATGGACATTCAAGATGATCAAGGAGACCATCTGTCCATCTGTGAAGTGAAGCGCTGTCCAATCAACTAAGCTGAATTTAAGCTGAAACCTATCCGTACACACATCAGAATTCATCTGGATGCCTCTGTCTTCTGTCACATCATCAATGAACACCAGTGACCCAGTGACATTGCAAGCCATGCAGGCGCATGCCATCACATTGCCCCAAACACGTTTCACCGATGATGTGATGCTTCGGATCATGAGCTGTTCCAAGCCTTCTCCATACTTTTGTCTTCCCATCATTCAGGTACAGGTTAAGTTTAGATTCATCTGTCCAAAGAATGCTGTTCCAAAACTGGGCTGGCTTTTTTAGGTGTTTTTTAGCCAAGTCTAATATGGCCTTTCTATTATTGAGGCGTATGAATGGTATGCACCTTGTGGTGAACCCTTTGTATTTGCTCTCATGGAGTCTTCTCTTCATGGTAGACTTGGATAATGATATGCCTACCTCCTGGAGTGTTCTTCACTTGGCTGGATATTGTGAAGTGTTTTTTCTTTACCATGGAAAGGAACCTATGATCATCCACGACTGTTGTCTTCCATGGACGTCCAGGCCTTTTTATGTTGCAGAGCTCACCAGGGCGTTCTTTTTTTCTCAGAATGAACCAAACTGATTTGGCCACTCCTAATGTTCTCTCTGATGGGTTTTTCTTTTTTCAGTCTAAGGATGGCCTGTTTCACTTGCATTGAGAGCTCCTTTGGCCACATGTTGTTGGTTCACAGCAACAGCTTCCAATTGCAAATGCCACATCTTGAATCAACTCCAGACATTTACCTGCTTAATTGATGAAGAAATAATGAATGAAAAGTCCACACCTGTTGATGAAACAGCTTTTGAATCAGTTGTCCAGTTTCTATTGGTCCCTTGAAAAAGAGGGGGCTGCATATTAATGAGCTGTATTTCCGAAATCTTCCTCCAATGTGGAGCTGAGAGACATTAAGCCCATATTCATTATTTAAAGTAACTTGAAGATATTTTGGTAAACAGACAAAATAACAAAACTTGTCAGCGTCCAATTATTTCTGTCAGTGTCTAATTATTTTATACTTTTTATTCATTTAATATTTTTGTATTCATTTAAATTTTGATCTCATTAAAATTATTCAGTTAGTGTTGGGAAGGTACGGGTTTGTAGCAAAGTGTAAATATTTTCCGGTTGTGTAATTTTTCTTTGGTGATCTCTGGGTAGCCTGTCTAGCTAGGCCTTCATCTTCTGAGCAGAAGGCACCTGTCTATGTAATTACCACATATCACGTAATAACAGGGAGCGAATAGCTGAGTTGACTCTTTTCCACACTGCAGTAGTAGGTGTTCAACAATTTTGTTGTTTTATTTGTGAACCATGTTAATTTTTAGATTACATTTCAAACCATCATCATCTGGTAAGTGTCGCAAGGTTATTTGCCACTTGCTTTTAGCGGTCTAAAAGAAGTGGTAGGCTAAATGACGATGTTGCATTCAAATCATTTATGTTTACAATTGAAAGAAATCATTTCTAATTGTTTTGTATTGTCATGATTGTTTACTGACTTATTACATCCAGTGAATAGAATGGAATGTTTTTTTCTATTTTGTTGTTTATTTAGTCATTTCTTTCTATCGAGCTTGTAGATAGAGTTGTGCTCATATCCTGGGGAAGTAAAGAAAACATGAATGAGCAGGCAAAACACGTCTTCTATTTCTCATGGGATTCTTATTCAACTCTAGGTCATAACAGAATGGCACAATCATAAAACAAGGCAACCAAGAAAAAAAATTAACTGAATCTTGCTCTAAAGTCTGCATACCCTTAGTTGTTAATACTGCTATTGTGTATTGCCCCCTTTGGCATTAAAGCATGCAGTCTTTTGAAATAGGCTCCGAATTCTGAGGCCCCAAATTGTTGCAGGTTGTATAGCTTCCCATTCATCTTGGCAAAATGCCTCCAAGTCATGCAGTCTTTGGTTGATCTCGTGTTTGAGATCTCCCCAGAGTGGCTTGATGATATTAAGGTCAGGAGTCTGTGATGGCCACTCCAGAACCTTCACCTTTTTCTGCTGTAACCACTGGAGGGTCAACTTGACCTCATATTTTTCCAATCAATTCCAAAATTCACAATTTCTGCCAGGGTATGCAAACTTATGAGTACAATGGTATGTTTTATAAAATGTGCTTGCTGTGGTTATGTTCGTGCAGGTGGACCATAGCTCGTCGGTGCACCTTGTGGGTGTAATCTGAGTTGGTCCTAACTATCCCTATGTAGAACTAGTCCAGATGGGATTTAGTCATCTCTTATCCATCACACTTTCCACATTGCATTCCATTGCCAGGTCATTTGGACAAATCTTTTACTCCGCAAAAAAGTTGTATTCTAGCTCTCACCGTTCAAAGCATTTTTCTTGCTATGTTGCTGTGCCCTATTTTAAACTGGTGAAGTATATTTTGAGGACAGTTCAATACCTTGACTACACTACTTGCCCACATGAACATTCAGATTTTTTTTGGGACTGTTTTTGTATTTATTCTCCTAAAGAAGTTGCCAAGTAATTTCATGGGCAAATTCAAGTTTGCGGCATTTCAATCAGTGACGTCAGTCGCTCTGAGACACTGAAGTGGTTGTTTACCTTACTCTGCTCCACGGGCAAAGAATTACTGACAAGAGCCAAACATGGAACAATCTGACAGTTGAGGAATCCCTTCCACTGGTTGCCTGCCAACTGCCTCGATATTTCAGCCTGTGTCCATGTGGTGTACTGTAGGTAATAACTGAAATCACACCGTGCATATTGGTGGCAATGTTACTAATTGTATGCAATGTGATACACTGTAGTGGATATTATGTTTTATATGAAGGTGATAAGAGACTAAAGATCCGGAAACATGGTATCATTCCGTTCTGCTGAACAGCCTGACACCTCTTCAATTAGATCACATGAATGAGTCTCGCTCACATGTATGTATATATATATATATATATTTCCCTCTTACTCTCTCTCTCATTCTCTTTTGTTTAGGACCCTTGTTCAAATGTTTAAATTTCACGACCAAGTAAGCAAGATTAATTAATATGATAATCAAAGAAGTGAATATGTTTCACTGCTCACCAAACTTTTTTGAATGAATCTAAGTAGATTTAAATAAAGCAACATTGACCCATTCCTTAGCTGTGATGATATTTGCATTAACTAAAACAACAATTGATGTGCACAGATAATTAATCTATGTTCCATATAGCCAGCAGTATCTCCCAATGGAATACATGTCAATAAGAGCCCTGGACACAGGTTTCATATTTGGTTTACAGAGACTTTGTGGAGTTTTTATTTAATTCTATGTAATTGTTGTAACTGTGGTGTTTGCACTTAAATGGGTACATGAATTATAATTTGTTTTTCTTTCACAAATGTATTTTATTTATTTATTTCAATTCACAAATGTATTTTAAACTTAATGTCAAGGCAGTGTAAAGACCATGTCTCTATCATAAACTTGCCCCTCATGGATGCTATTCCATCTTGAGATTAATTTTTAAGTCATGTGGAATATAAACATAATTTTGTGGATAGTTAGCCAGCTGAGTATTTTTCTGTCCTCTGCCATTTTTAGTTCATTGCAGATTACTGCCCTTAGACAGTGGAAAAAAATGTAAATGGGGGAAACACATTTGTGATGGTGATAGCCAACGGTGATAGCTTTTCTCCAGGCCTAACAATGGAAGCTGCCCCATCAAGACACAGAACAACATTGGGCTAATTTGGGATTGTGTGTTGAGGTCGCCTGTGCTTGTGAGGTCCCTTCTTCACTAGTATTGTAAACGAGGGCATGTCATGACTAGGAAGGACATTTTGCTGGCACTCACTTATATAAATTGCTTATTCAGTTTTTGGGTTATGATTGGGTTTTAGTGAAGATAGTTGTGGATAGGTTAGGGGTTAGAAAGGATTTCATTTTTAATGGAAATCAATTGAGTTCTAAAAGTTATAATGGGCATCGTAAAACATGCATGTCTCTCTGAACACATTGACACGTGTCCACCACGAAGTACTGAACCCAGTGCCTTTTCAGAGCGAGGGAAACTGCTTCTAGCACACCACTAACTAATAACTAGCAATTTTACACACAGGAAACCATAGTACAGACAGAGTCCTGTGTGTTTGTAAAATGCCAAGAAAGTGGTGTTGCTTATTTAAGTCAGTTACTAAATGTCATGGTTGCACACGTGGTACATGTGAAAGAGATGTACATTGAAAACAGAAATGTGATCTCAATATAATACATGTTTAGACTAAGGAAGATGTAATCAACATCCCCAAAGTCTGAGAAATAGATGACATTGCCTTTTTTGTTGAGCTGTCTGAATATCCAGTCACTTCATCTGAGCTTGAGTCAGATTTACTTTTTCAAATAGTAGGATGATGCTACCTTTAGAACTCGTTAATGAAACTTTTTTTATTCCAAATTGTTTTATTCCAAATTGCATTGATTTGCTATTCTTATGGTACCTTCATTAACACAATAATTATTTTTACAATGTCATTATCAAATATTTATTAAATGGTTAGAATGTCTTACTCCAAATGTCTCACTTGTCAGGAAAGAGTACAAACATGTTTGGCTATCCTAGTGTTGCCAGACAACCAACAGGCTAGCAACAAAACATTTACATAGATTCAATGTACTCAGATTTAGGTAATTAAAGTGCAGACATGTATTTAACCACATTTGATTAAAGTGTAGGACATGTTACTGACAGAAATGTCATAAAACCAGAGCCTCGAACCATTCATCTTGACCAGGTTAGATTTATCTGGGGTTATGCAGAGTAGTTTGCTTTCCAGCACCTGCACAATTTATAGTGCTGTGCCAGTACCACGACTTAATGTAAAATCGCGATAATTTTTTTCACAATATTGTATCGATATTCTGATCTCTAGAATCGATGTTTACTTATTTATTATGGTGTCGACAGCCGTGTCTTAAATTAGTGTAACGGTTGCCGAACGGGTGTGTTTCCTTAAAAATAATAGTTGTGTATATGTCACAAAATCAACCTGATAAAAGCCTGGTACTGTATTCCCATGGATGTCATCCTTAATACGAAACCAGAAAAGGGCATGCTGTCATTTCTTGTTTGGTTTTATTAATTTCCTTACTCAAAATGCTCGCGCCAAAGCTGCCCCCACTTTTTATGTTAGAATATATTTTTTATGTTGTTTAGTGATAGAGGTTACAAACGTCCTTGCTTTAAAGCGATCATAATCTCGAGATGAGTAAGAAATAAACTGTAACTATACGTTTTTGATGTCTATACTTTATGCTGTGAAACGTTGGTAATATCTTTTAGATGACAACAGCAACCCTGTCATGATAACTTGATGGACAAGCACACCAGCTGTGTAGCTCAAATGGCTGATTGGTGAAAATGGAAAGCATTGCAATAGCTGTGTAGCCAGATGACTAGTTAGTTGCGTTTCTCACGTTTCTTTCTATATCATTCAAATATGGAAAATGCCATTGCTAACTATACAACTTCGTGTCCGGTTTGTTTCATCTGTCAGACTAAAATAAAGTTGTCTGCCCGCAAATATTTCACTTGTGCAGCAACAAGCTTTCACTAGCTAGCCAAGAAGCAGTAAATTGTGGGGCTTCGCTGATGACTTTGTCACTTCTTCGCAACGATGTCCTGCATCCGCCAAAAGGTATACGCCATGACCAGTTCTTTTTTATTAGGAGTTGCTCATGGGGATTATATAAAGATTGTCATTTCAAGTATATAACCTAATATTATTTTAGGTTTTCTTTGGCACTTCAGTAAATATCATGCTTCTGGTGTGATATCGTGATGAATTGTGAGGTATTGATTTGCGCAACGTACCTTCCAATACCAACCCCTTTTCAATTACCACATTATTTAACGATATAGTTAGGCTTAGTGTTATAACATTTGTCCCAAATAAAATCATTTTTGTTTTT